>CM064487.1:107960750-108175750 GCA_032716605.1 Paralithodes platypus
ATGACGTCTACCCGTTAAAATGCTGCAGACTATCTCAATAAATATGTTTAGTTCTTTGTTAGCTATATCCTTCCAAAGCTTCATGCAATCGTCTAAATGTAGCTGAAATAAAATATATAGGACGTCTCCGTACAGAAATAATTGAGTAGATCTACGTAAATGTACATATATACATACTGTACATACATTAAAGACCATGATATACGCGTGTGTGCTTCAGTTTTTTTGTTCACCTTATAGCGGCGTTCCAGGTGCAGAATAAACAAGTGTGCAGTTATGTCTAAGCCGGAAAAGAGGGACAAACCATAAATGTCTTGAAGCCAGGATGGGGATAGAAAAAGTAATAGTTGTTAAAGAAGGGGGCTTTACTCAACATGCTACAGCGAATGGATTATGTTAAATAAGTAGTTATTGACATACAGGAAAGTGAAGGTTTTAAAATATATTTCGCATCCTTCCAGCACCGTTGAAGTCTTTCTTTCAGATCTGCAACTGGACATATACAATACTAATTGCAAGAATATATTTTGTTAAAGCATACAAACAATGACAACGTCATTTCATAATTATTCGTCATATTCGCTTGTGCAACAGTATAATATATATGTATATGTATTTACTCAGGCACATACTCCATTGTTGGGGGTGGCCAACCCGATACAGAGCCCAAACAGAAACAACATAAAGTCCCTATTTTCAGCGCCCGGGCGCCCTGGACCACTTTCGCGTTCTCTCTCCCGTCTCGTCTAATATGCATAATGTTGATCAGCATAATTGAAAGAAAGCATTTAGTTTGCATGCTGGTAATGTTTGTAAAAAGTAGAATGCATATTTAGAATTGACTGACCTTTTTGTTTAATTTACGTTTCATGAGTGTGAGCTATGCACTGCAACACTCGGGAGCCGGACGAACGTGATGAACCTACACAGTTATGGTTCAGGTGGATGCTTAGCAGTGTTTGTAGACTCTGAGATTATTTGTTTGTGTTTTGACAGCAATTTAAAACCCAATCAAATATTACAGTTGTATGCAGTATTGTGTCATTAACACTTCTTTGTAAGGTAAAAGTTTATATAATCACCTTACGGTACCGATATATCAATGGGATACATTGAAATGTCAATGACTATTTGCGACTGTTGTGCACATTTCAAAATTCTAAAAAAAAAATGAAAGTTAGATAGGCCTAATTATTTTCCATTTGTCGATGATATTGATCTACCGGTACTGATATTTCCCGATAAGTTGAATATTGGTTTAATCTGGATGTTATGTAAGTTTTGATGTGCTTGTTTTACAATTTAATAGTAACAGAGATGGATTTACATAATGTCAGCTTATCAGAAGACGTTTCGAAGTGAAGTTGATTTTGACAAATTTAAAGCTTGCATTCTTCCATTTCTTATTCAAAATATATTTAGTTTTAAAACTAACTTATTAAGACTGGTACATTGCCACCATTGATGTTACGACTGACAATTCCAGACAGTTAACCTTTAAAGTCAAAGTTCTTAAACATCTGTGATATAATGAAACTGTGGATTGTGGCTTATTTGCATTACAACTAATATTTTGTTTTCCCCCGTTGGTGTATAACTATTTGACTTGGTTTATAGCTATAGTCTGTCTCTTTTTCAGCTGACGGTGAATTTAATACCGTAGTCAATTATGTTGCAATACTTACTGAATTTTACGAAACTAATATGTCCCTGTATCATATATTTAAATACCAAGTTTTCATTATTAACAACATATATCGCTACAAGATGTTGGTAATAACTGAGTAACCAAGGCGAGAACACTACAATTTACCGTCAGTTGAAAATTAACAGACTAATATAATTTTGTTTATTACTATTTGTTGTCGTACCCTCGGCACTCAGTATATCGGGCACATACCGATTAAGGGGAGATAATCCACTTGAGGGATTTTTTTCTTGACCCCTTTCTCCCTCATGTTTAGCCCCATTGCTTCTGATATTATAAAATGTTTGCCCCATTAGTTTAGCGATTTTAAGAACTTTCACTCCATATTAAGGCCTTTCGTGCCATTTAGGTGTCCATTTTATCCTGGCGAGCGATAGCGAGCCTGTAATTTAAGAGGAACCGGTCTTCGGCCGGGAAATTTTTCTACCGAAAAATGTACAAATTTATTTTGAAAGGTACTCAAGGGGGTGTAATTTTAAGGTTGATGGAGGTCTAGTGAACAAACTAAATACCTCCCCTTAAGGGACCTATAAAGTATACAGTATACCTAAAGTATACAGGCTCGCTATCACTCGCCAGGAAAAAATCGACCCCTAAATGGCACGAAAGGTCTTAAAACTAACAGAAATCTGGCGAAATGTCTTAAAATTGCCAAGATAATATGGCAAAGTCGAAATGTTTTCAAAGTTAATGGGACTAAGCAGGAGGGAGAAGGGGGACCAGAAAATAAACCTTAAGTGAAAATATCCCCTTAATGCTACATTCTATTACACATATGGGATTGCATTACACATATGGGCTGACTCCCACCGAAGTAAGGTGCAGGTGCAGGTGGTGGTGATGTCACTATCAGGTGAGGGCAGGGAGGTGATGTGGGTAGTGATCAAGTGTCTGCTCTAACAGGCATCTTTAGGAAGAATTAACCTAACGTCTATATTTCTAGTGACACATTAGCTTTTTGTGATGCCGTTGGGCATGCGATGAGGTGAGATAGACGGATGTGAAAGTGAGTTAAGAGGTGGGTGTGGAGGTGGAGTTGTGAGCACCCTTTTCCCTGATATTTAACTCCGTTGGTTTGGAGATTTTAAGACAGTCTCCCTACTATTTTGGCGAATTTAAAACCTTTCACTCGATTTCTTTGGCAATGTTAAGACCTTTCGTGACATTCAGGTGGCAGTTTTTTCGTAAAGAGGTGAAAGACCTCCCTATGGAAAGCTGTGCAGCATTATATGGCTTGACCAAGTGTGCTTAGAGCCGCAGCCCACGTATGCACTGTGAGGGAGGGTGGGACTGTCTGAGGCTGAGGCTGAGGCTTGCTGGAAATCGTGGGAACGCAAGGAATTGGTAGGCAAACGTGAAACATAAACAACTGTCAGAGAAAACAGTAACAGGCTACACATAAAAAACTAAACTCTCATAGTTCTAAGGTTAACGTTCCTGCAAAACTACAGTAGAATATATTATTTGGATCCAAATAATACTATACATTTTTGTATTATGATTCGGCCATTAACTTTATTTGACTTTGGTAAAAATCTCTGACACAAACATAAACACATATATTTCACACAAATCACACACTAAATTCACACAAACACGTATAGATTTTTTAATTAACACACACACACACACACACACACTCACACGCGCGCGCGATAACACACACACATAGACACGAGATTATTAAGATCGTAATAATATAATATTTATTGTGCAATGTATGTACTGAAAACAATGAGATTAATTAATTATAGTGGTGCTGCATTATTTCAGATAAATATTATAGTATTACCATGTATTCAATTATTGCAATACATCTTGATCTCCGTGTGAATGGCCACGAAGTAATCTTTGCCAAGCTCTCGTATCATTCGTCATCTGGTGCCCCTCCCCACTCCACACCACATCTCTCATTCAAGTACTTTATAACTCAATCCTTTCTTCGACTTCTTCGTCTGCCTCTCCATCTCTGCCTTTCCACATCACTTCCATACACACTTTTAGCCATTCTGTCACTCTCCATACACTACACATGACTAAACCAGGGCAACAAATTCCTTTCCACACTGTCCACACTACCATAAGAGAGGATATTCGTGAAGAGCGTGTGTGTTTGTGTTAGTATCCTTGCTATATTGATATTTCACTAGTTCACTTACATCTGTTCGTTGATGTATGATTAAGGTATACCAACTACTTGTTTGCTGTACTCATGAGTACAATGATGGTCTTAAAGGGGTAGTGCTTATTTGTTGGTTGAATTTAGTATTTATATATTATTATTTTAGTTTCCTTCCTAGATCTCAATCAGACTAAAAAGAAAAACACCCCCAAGACCCCCCTTCAAGATAAATTTGGTAATTTTTCGGTAAACAAAAATCCCGGGCGAAAGCCGGTTTCTCCTAGAATTTCAGGCTCGCTAACGCTCGCCAGGACAAACACCGACACCTACATGACACAAAAGTTCTTTATGTTGGCAAAGAAATGGGGCGAAAATTCTTAAAATCGCCAAAGTAATGAACGAACGTCTTAAAATGTCAAAGCTAATGAGACTAAACATGAGGCAGAAAAAACAACTACCTCCCCCTTAAGCCAGTATCACACAAGCAATTTTCCATCAATTTTCAATGAGCAAGATTTTGCCGTAATACTTTGAGGCTCTTTCGCATTGAAGTCAGAAACTAGATTTAGGGTATTTTAGGTCGCTTACAATTCTGAAGCTTCATGACTACAATTGCTTGTAGAAGTTGCTGGAAAAAACGCACGAGTGAGACCGGCTATATAATCATCAGTGATTACATTCTTATGAATATGCCTATGATAAAGCCACCGATTAAATGAAAATGTTTTACAACCTGTGGGCAGGATTTGTTTACATAATCACAGGCGAACATTATCTAACACCCATCGTGTTATTCATGAAAGTATCCATGTTCCTACGATCACTGTTTATGCCTCCAACACATTAAGGACGGTTTTCTTGAAAGGGAGTCTTGTATCCATGAATGAATTATGTAAATCTGCAGGACTGGTATATAGTCCCGGTTCCAACCACTCAGCAGGATATGTTGGGTCACTGAGAGAGGTGATAGTTGTAAATGTGAGTCGTTGTAAATGTGACTTGTTGTTGGTGTGAGTTGTTGTAGGTGTGAGTTGTTGTTGGTGTGAGTTGTTGTAGGTGAGAGTTGTTGTTGGTGTGAGTTTTCGTGTGTGTGAGTTGTAGGTGTGAGTTGATGTAGGTGTGAGTTGTTTTAGGTGTGAGTTGTTTTAGGTGTGAGTTGTTTTAGGTGTGAGTTGTTTTAGGTGTGAGTTGTTTTAGGTGTGAGTTGTTTTAGGTGTGAGTTGTTTTAGGTGAGTGTTGTTGTAGGTGTGAGTTTTCGTGTGTGTGAGTTGTAGGTGTGAGTTGTTGTAGGTGTGAGTTGTTGATGATGTGAGTTGTTGATGGTGTGAGTTGTAGGTGTGAGTTGTAGGTGTGAGTTGTAGGTGTGAGTTGTTGTAGGTGTGAGTTGTTGTAGGTGAGAGTTGTAGGTGTGAGTTGTTGTTGGTGTGAGTTGTTGTAGGTGAGAGTTGTTGTTGGTGTGAGTTTTCGTGTGTGTGAGTTGTAGGTGTGAGTTGTTGATGATGTGAGTTGTTGATGGTGTGAGTTGTAGGTGTGAGTTGTTGTAGGTGTGAATTGTTGTAGGTGTGAGTTGTAGGTGTGAGTTGTTGATGGTGTGAGTTGTTGTAGGTGTGAGTTGTTGCAGGTGTGAGTTGTTGATGGTGTGAGTTGTTGATGGTGTGAGTTGTTGTAGGTGTAAGTTGTAGGTTGTGTTTGTAAAGTGACTATATCCTGTTTTCTTTAAGCTGACGATAATGTGGTTTGTTTCCATTTTATATACCGGTACTTGGCTTTTATTGCATTTCTAAAGTCAAATACTTTGTTAATTACGACAATCTTGCAGTAATATGATGCAAACATAGCGTGGTTTATTGTTTTTCCATGAGTTATCGAGAGGTGAGTTGCTAAGGCAGCATATCTTCCACCAAGAAGAAGTAAATCGAGTATTGTTTTTGTCTTAATGTAGTCTTATATCGTGAATATATGCATGAGGAATTAAAATTACCTTTCGGCCCACACACACGAGGGCCGGGTGCTTCTTCCACACAACACCGGCAATTTCGCCTGCAACAAAATATGATCTAAATTTCTTTACACTGTACATTTTAGACACGTTGGTGAAAGGTTTAAGAACATTCCTCTAACACACATAGGCTACCCTAATTATTGTTTTCCGTTACTTCAACTTTCACTACTTTAAGTTTATAACATAACAAGTGTGCCAGCTATTTGTGCAGGCGATTGTATAGACAGTGAACTCTGTTTTATTCCAACTTTATATGAAATGCATCACTTTGGTACCGTACCTTCTCAATTAACACTAGCTAAGCTGATGTTCTGGAAGTATTATATTGGTGTTTTTTGTTTTATATTTCTGAGCGGTTTTGTCTCTGTAGTTAGCCCCCAAACCCCCAATTGCCTCCCTATACCCTACTTCAAGCTAAAAACACGTCCTCATTATTCGCTTTCAAGTACAAATTTTACAGTATTCGGTAGAAAAATGTCCTTTCCTTTTAAACAGGGCTTGCTATCGCTTGCTAGACATCAACAGACCCATGAATTCGGCTAGCCGTCTTATAATCGCCTAACTAATAAAAAGAAAAGTCTTGAAATCGCCAAACTAACGACACGAAACAGTGGGGTTAAAAAAAGACCACCAACAATTAGATACGGTTAAATAAACTGACGATATCCAGTACTCAATGTATATTGTCTGAATTACAATACAAGCCACATGTTTTGAAATAGCTATAAACTATTGGAATTGGCTGTGTTTCGCCACGATAAATGCTTATTGTGAAGTATAACTGCGAGATATTTTCATCCCCTTCTAATAACACCCATACAAGTATCTACCACCAACAATTTCCCGTTAAAGTATACACATATCAGTGGGAGCGTCATATTTGTCACGCTTTTATAGCTGAAAGGTGAAGCAGGTTGGTGGATTGACTAGCCACCCCTCACTGTTGAAATATTAGTGCTAAAAAGATATGTAGAGGATCTCAGAGTCAGACGTACCCTAAGTTGAGTGGTCAATCTTTGAATACACTGAATAAACCTAGATAAACTGGCACGGGTTGTCATTCACATGGGGGACAGGTCCGTTTGAGGGCGCTTTGTGTATGGCCACCCTCATAAAGGGGATTTAGGTGTACAGTCGCGCTAATAAGTGATGTCTCGGCACCAAGTATGTTTTGATCAATAATTGGTATCAGCAATAGCTAAGCTTGATTTCTTCATATCGAGTGAAATATACAAACATTTTCCTACACTTACCCACCCTATTCAATATCTGACAGACATTAATACAGCAGAGTGAGCCAAACGTAATGACAGCTGGGACATAACTTATTAGCGCGACCGTACACCAGTAAACACAGAGATAGATCCGTAGCTCATGTTTATACGTTTACAACTTAACATTCTTGAGTTGGTACACTGTAGTACATGCATGATTGTGTGTTGGTTCTTTAAATACCCAGTAGCTTGTTGTGTTTTAATCAAGATAGCGAGGTAGAGATAGCCGACTGCAATCTACTCTATGCTGTAAGTGTGGTTTAAGTATGATTAATGAGTTGATAATTGCATATAATAAGCCTCCGTGCATGACTTTCCCTCATAGGAAGGCAAAACAACTTTCACAAACCCAACATTTTGTATTTTGTTGAGGGGAGATTGTCATATTTATTTGCTTATTGTTTTATCTACGGTATATAAAAGTTCTTAGTTTTCTCCCTAGACCTCCACCAACATGTCAAAACATAAAAAATAAAAATAACAAAATAAACTCCCTCTCAAGATAAATTTATATATTTTTCAGTAGACAAATGTCACGTCTACTAACATTACAGGCTCGCTATCGCTAGCCAGGAAAAAATCGACACCTAAATAGCACGAAAGGTCTTGATATTTGATAAAGCATGGGGCGAAATGTCTACAAATCGCCAAACTAATGGGCCAGACGTCTAAAAAATATAAAAAACAATGTGACAAGAGGGAGAAGTGAGCCAGAAAAAACAGCCCATCCCCCCTTAATGATCACTACATAAATCAAATTATATACACAGTTTTCCTCAGCCGCATGTGTGTTCATTATTTTATGGCTTCATCTTGCCGTGTCGTAAGTCAATTAATGTCTCATAAAAGTCTTCGGCGCTTCTTAATTCCTTAACTTCAAAGCAACCAGAGTTTTTTATTGTCCTCATTCATTAATATTAATACATGAATCGGTTAATATGAAAACAGTTTGTATACGGTACCGGTTGTTGTTGTTGTTGTTGTTTTTACTTTTTTGTTCGTTCCGGTTTATGAGACGTTAGTGTTATTTGGTAAAACCCTGGACCACTAGTTGAAAACATAAGAAAGTAATATTTTAAAAATCGATCGTGGTTTGTAACATATTAAGCGTGCGATGATATTGAGAATGTTAACGCATTTGGTTCGATGCCACCATATATAATTTTATTGTAAAAACACATCATTTGGATTCAACTTAAGGTAAAGGTGACAGGAGTGACAACGGCTACAATGTTAAATATCCTATGTTTGGCTAAGCTACGCTTGTGGATAACTACCGGTACTTATATAGTATATATCCATGATTATGTAGTACAATATTGAAATTGATATTACGAAAATGTTAGATTTTAGTGTAATATAAATCCTTTCAGGTATTTGTTTTTTCTTGTTTTGATGTGTTGTTGCTCGTACTAGCTGTAATTAATGTCTAGTTGAAGCATTCCCATTGTTACTGTTACCCATGCTGGTCACTTCTCTGGTTGCCTTCCCCGCCGCCGCTCTCCTCATTAACCAGCTCCTTTACATAATTGCTGCCCTTTATCTCCTTCCTCTTATGGTGGGCCTAAATTTGCTCACCGTCTGCCTGGGTCATCTTCATCCGCCAGGCCAGTGGTGTTGTGTGTGTGTGTGTTGTTTGTGTGTGTTTTTTTTTTTTTTTTTTTTTTTTGCGTTGACCCGGGTCATTCGTGAGTCAGAGAGCCAATAGGTACCATATTTCAGCGATAATATTTATAGGCATTATGTACAGGGCGTTGTTTACTTGGTTGTAGTTTGGTTGTATCCTACTTCAGAGCTAAAAAATATAGGCATTATATCTTCAGGGGATTGTTTGAAGTTTATTATTTGGATTTAATAACTTATGTTAATGCATATTGATATCGCCTAGTAGCACTTATTCGAGTTTATGATGCGAATTGTCCCCCATTGGGTGGTACATATCTGGTCCATGAATAGGATGGCATACAAGCTAATTTAAACTGTTGAAGACAAAATCTGTCAAGAATTGGGTTATATATTTTTGATAAATTAAATCGGAAAAAATTGGCAGAATGTAAATAAACACCACTTATATATATTTTAGATCTCAAGCGAGCGAATGAGAGTGAGATAGAGAGGGTGAGGGAGGGAGGAGGGAGGACAAATAAATGTTGCATATAGTTGATCCACTTAGTATTCGAGGAGGTGTTTCTTCATTTTGTTCTGAATATCATTAGACGATGTTCCTGATTTTAGATTAATATGCATCTGACCCCCACAGATCCGTATTAAGCTTTTAAGGCTCGATAGTGTAGTGGAGAGCGTCTCTGTCCTCCACCAGGTAGACCCAAGTTCAATCCCCTGCTCGGGCATGAAAGTTTTTCACATACACTGGTAGCCGGTATCATCTCCCTTGAGTAAGGAAATGGGTATAAGTAGTATAGTCTACTATATGTTAGTACGTCGAGCGCAATTGAATTTTAGAAAATGAGCTTTTAAGGTAAATGGCTTTTGAGAAAAGGCTTGGAGGTTGAAGATTAATGATAGCCAAAATAAACACCTCCTAATCCTCAAAGTGTTAATTAAGGTTGCGACATGTGTTGGCTCCTTAGTATTCAGCGTAAGCGTGGACCCCAATATTGACATACGAGGAGTTGACAGTAACACATATAGATAAATAGATAGATAGATAGATAGATAGATAGATAGATAAGTAGAGGGAGTGAGGTGGGAGAGAGAAGAAGAAGAAGAAAGAAAGAAAGAAATATGTGATTAAGATTGCATGAGGTGAGCTTTCGTATTCGATGTGAACGTGGGCCTCCAGATTGACATGCTAGGAAATGACGGTAGCAGCAGGAAGCCTAGGCCGACATCATTGAGACCAGAATAGTAATCACCCTCCATTGCTCCCATTCTATCGACGTAGAGTTGGGTAAATAAGTGAAAGGGCAGCTTCATGTATTTGTTAGTAAGAATATGGGAGTTTGCTTCATAGACTTCCTTCAAGCTATACAAAATATCCCTAAAGCCTTTCCAAATATGAATTTGTGCATTTTGTGTAATAAAATGCCACAGCCAAAAGCCAGGTCATCCTGTATTACAGGCTTGCCATCCGTCGGCAGGAAAACAATATCAACACCTAACTATGAAATTCCTTAATATTGACTAAAAATGGGGCAAAAGGTTTTAAAATCGCCTAACTAATGGAGCAAGCGTCTCAAATTCTCAAACCTAATGGGTTTCTTATATTTTAGTATTCTATATATTGGGAGGGAGTTTTCCAGAGTTTTGATGGCACTACAATTTAAGCACAACTGACTGGTAAAGGAGTGTATATTGATCTGATTACCCAAAGTTCTGAGATGATGGAAATTCAAAACAAGTGATAACTTGATAAAAACATTGTTGTTCCAGGTCACTTAGTTGATAACATTAGAGAGTTCTGAAGCCTACAGCTGTAATTCCATAACTACAATGTCACTATATATATATATATATATATATATATATATATATATATATATATATATATATATTTAATACCGCTATAAATATATATATATATATATATATATATATATATATATATATATATATATATATATATATATATATATATATATAATATTTCCGTTACATAAGCAACATTGATACGGTTAGTTGAACATATAATATCAAGAATATATTATACTCAAATGCAGGTCTGAAAAATTAGGTATCGACTGACAACCAGATCATTAACTGACCGCCAACACCCACTTTAACTGATGGATTGGGGCGTAAATCTTGTTGTAGAATTTGAAAATCGTAAGACCTATATTTATTTTGAGGACTTTTGATCAGAAACTATTTTGCAATCTATTCGGCGTTTTGTAAATGGGTATCAGCAGCTAAAGTATATTCAAGCTAACCCGGTAGAAATTCGTAACGCTGCCTTTCCTATACTTCCTATACTGCCTTTCTAAAATGCTTGTTTGACGCCGCCTTTATTTAATATTGGCTATGCAAGTGAATAGAAAGGCAGCGCCACCAATTTCTGCCAGATTACCTGACTACACTCTAAAATTGCCTGGACAGGTGTTTGTGAATTGACAACACTTAAAGCAGGTTCTGACTGTAACCTCATTTGACTGGCTAACACAATAGTAGGCTACTGGGGCGGTTTCTTCCGAGAAGATTGTCCAAACCTAGGAAAACCGTATTACAATATTTGTGAGAGTCATCCAGGGTTACTTGATGAGTGCCCATCAGCTTGGAAGACGGTACAGGTACACAGCGTGGTGGGGAAAACAAACGTAAGCAAGGAACTTCCAAATCAAGTAACTCTGTGCAGTAAGCCAATATTTTGACGTGTGTAGGGTAAATACTGTTACTTTCTAATTACTCCTGTGTGCAAAGTGTAAACAATTGGGTTTTTTTTCTCAAATGCGAGTTCTGTCAGTTGGGTGTTTTAAGCTATTTTTATATCTTGGTGTCTTTTAATTAAAAGTCCGAATTGTACACCAGTTTACACCATGATCTAATGTATTTTTTCAAACAAGATAACAAATGTATATGAAATACATGTTTAACTACAATTTGAATTAAATAGCTCTGCGATTATTTCAAATCCTTTACCTTGCATTTAAAAGTATTGATTATGAAATGCCTAATATCATCCGTAAATGTTTGATCTTTGATTATTTAAACCTCCTTTAACCCTTTATGTACCGGCGACGTATGTTTTGATATATTCTAGCTATATTTAAACGTTTAAAAAAGATCTTTGGTAGTAAAAACGGGATAAGTGAGATAGTTCGAACTTTTCGACACTTTTTAGACTGAATGAAATAGTCTAAATAAAGCTAGTGTATAATAATAAAAACACACGTCACCGGTTCAGCAGGGGTTGATGGTTTCCTACTTATTCGATTTTTCGTGAGTATGTATTCATTATTTTTTCTAGTTTCCTCCCTAGACCTCCATCATATTAAAACAAAAACATCCATTCTTGATAAATTTGTACATTTTTCGGTAGAAAAATGTCTCGGCCGAAGTCCGGTTCTTCCAACATTACAGGCTCACTATCGTTCGCCAGGGAAATAATTGACACCTAAAAAACACGAAAGGTCTAAATATTGACGAGGAAATGGGGGCGCAAGGTCTTAAAATCGACTAACTAATGGGGCAAACATCTTAGCATCTGAAAACTAATAGGGCTAAACATGAGGGAGAAAGTGGTCCAGAAAACCGGCCCATCCCCCCTTAAATTGGTTTAGTACTGGCAATGGGGCCTCGTGTGATGTGTTTCTGGATCAATGATTAATTTCAGTTACTCGTATTTGAGCGCATTGTCATTGCTTTACATTTTTCAGTATACTATTTCCTACTGTACACATGGCACAATATTATATATAAGTATAAACTAACAGACTACAAATTGGAATTAATGTTTTTTGTCTTTATTATGAAAAAGCTATATGCTAGCATCACATATATATTTCTATTAACTTCGGTAAATTACTGAATGCATTCTAAATCGCTTGGTGCATCTATTTCCACGACACTGTTAGCGATGTACTGCTGAATTGTCACCAATTGATAAATTTCCATTATCATCACGTAGTGGGATTTCAACTCCGACATAAGTAGTAATCCAATAATATGTAATATTTTGTCCCCATTATCAAAGGATTTATTAGAGAGTGTTGGCACTACTCTTAACCATATTGATATTCAGAACAGGGATCATATTGCCGGTAGAATCCCTCCTATTCTGATGATTGATGGTGCCCCAGTTGGATCATCTTGGGCCATTTCAACCAGTAGTGGCCATGAATTATGGAACTAAAGGCAGGACTAGAGCATATTTATGTCACCAGTTTAATTAGTATTATTTATTTATTTGTTATGGGGAGGGGGGGGGGGGGGAGGAAGGGGGGAGAGAGATAATAACGTCTTATTCCGATTATGAAACTTGTAAATTTAAGTATTGATGGATCTAAAGGCAGAAACACACGGAAAAAGTACCACCATCCACTGATATAGACACACAGATTTAAATTAATGTACGTGGATGGGATTTGGGTGAGGGCTGGCCCTATCCAGAGTGAGGTTTGGCATCCTCTACCCATCCTTAGGCGTTTCTGCCTGTCTCTTTTACTGTCCTACTTTTCCTTCTGGTGGCGGGACGCTAGGAATCCTCCTCACTTGTAAAATTCACCTACTAGACGAGACAGGGAAAGGGCGAGGGAACGCGAAAGTGTTACCGGACCCTAGGAATTGGAACTATAAATGTTGTGCCTGTTAGTTTTTTGTCTCATGTTGGCCTCCCCCAGCTGTGGGGTATATGCCTGAGTTTTTTTTTTTTTTTTTTTTTTCTATATTCCAACTTACTTCCTCTCGGGCATAGGCTGAGAGCCTTAACATTCACCGCTTTACAATGAACAGTGAAGCCCGTGAGGTCTTGTTCCAGTCTAGGGAGTGATACATGTGAAGCACGTAGAGTACAACGAGCACCTGCCATCTTGCCTTCACATGAGGCACGGTGCTCACTCACGGCCCGAAACGACCCCATCTCTGAAGCCACCTCGTTCCCGTGCTTCACTGTCTCACCAGTATATAATTATGTCTCACCAGTATGTCAGTATATACATACACATGTGAATGTGTGTTTTAGTTTGTGATTGTATATGTCATAAGGCTGGAAAGAGTAGCGCGCTAGTTTCGATCATTAAGATGGGCTAGTAAGATATTGTATATCATGTGTGAGACCTGAACCAAAGGTCACCGTGCAGGATAAGTTAAAACCGTATCAAGCCATATCACTACAAATAGCGAAATAATTCGACAATTCATTAATAACTAAGCTTGATTAACGTAAGCTGCCCACAATTACGTTGAGTCAGGCTAGGAAAGGAGACAAACGTATTGTATAAACATACTAATCTCAACCGAAGTTTCGAAGTTCAGAAATAGCGCTCAATGAAATACCTGAGTAGTAGGAGTAGTAGTAGTAGTAGCAGTAGTAGCAGTAGTAGCCTGACTTTATAGATTCTGTAACGTTATTTGGAAGAGCCCCGCATACATCATGCAAATATTGTGAATAATATTTGTATCGGGCCCAGGCTCACGCTCCACCATATGTTTATGTCCGGGGTCAGGCGTGAAGAGGCAGTGAGGGAAAGGGTTGTGTAATAGATATAGGAGGTAGCTCAACAGGTATTAAGGGGAGGCAGTTGGTTTTTCGAGTCTTCCTCCTCCCTCATGTTTAGCCCTATTAGATGAAGAGGTGGTCAGGGGAAGGGCGGCGAGGAAGAGAAAGGAGGTAGCTCAACAGACATTAAGGGGGGTTACCGTTTGTTTTTATCTTTCTCTCCTTTTCTCTCTTTCCCTGGCTTGTATCAATTCGGCCCCATTCAGCCTACTGTTTGAAGACGTTTACCCCCATCCAGGTGTCAATATTTTCCTGGCGAGCGGTAGCCAGCCAGCATATATATTTTTTTTTTGACAGAAAACTAAATTTGTACATTTTTCGATAGAAAAATATCTCCGGCGAAGCCGGATTTCTCCATACAATGCTGGCTCGCTATCGCTCGCTAGGAAGTCATCAACACCTGGATGGGGATAAATGTCTTAAAACAGTTGGCTGAATACGGCCGACTGGATACAAGCCAGGGAAAGAGAGAACAGGAGAGAAAGATAAAAAAAGCCGGTGACCCCCATTAAAGTGTATTCTAGCTACCGGTATATTAAGATGATTTTGTGAAGAAGGATCTGTGGTTGGTAAAATGGTTAAGTTGGATAGTTTTCAGTCTGTTAAATTGCTGTAGGCCCTTTTTAAACTGAATAAAAGTTTCTAGTAATAGCCAGATTAAAGTTAAAAGGACGGCACGGTAATGAAGGGGTTAATCACTTGACTGACTGAACAAAAAAATGGTGTGCATTTAAGACTTATTCAGCTACCTCTGCAACGTTTATCATAGTAGCTTTACCCCATTAAGATCCATTTAAGAGGGGATGGGCCGCTTTTCTGGACCACTTTCTCCCTCATGTTTAGCCCCATTAGTTTTCAGATGTTAAGATGTTTGCCCCATTAGTTAGTCGATTTTAAGACCTTTTGTCCCATGTCTTCGTCAATATTTAGACCTGTCGTGCTATTTAGGTGTCGATTTATTCCCTGGCGAACGATAGTGAGCCTGTAATATTGGAAGAACCGGCCTTCGGCCGGGACGTTTTTCTACCGAAAAATGTACCAATTGATCTAGAGGGGGGATCTAATGGATGTTTTTTTAAATTTGATGGAGGTCTAGGGAGGAAACTAGAACAATAATGAATACATGCAAAAATCGCCCAAAAAGTTAACCATCTCCCCTTAAAATTTGGATATAGGCTTACACGCAGACATCTGATTCACAATCAAATTTAGAACATGAGTCCGATTTTCCATGTGATAAAAGTTATCAATTACCTAATTCCTAACTATGGATCTTTCCTCATATTACTAAAATTGTTACCGAAACAGATTTTGCAAAATCAGTTGATTGAGGGTAAATTAGTGATTCCCAACTTCACCATAAAAGCACCTTTTGTTTTGATTTTCATAATATACGTGTTTGTGTAAAATTGGAAGTAAATGCATTTTAACTATGCTATGGTTGACAAAATATATCACGTGACCTAATGCTAAAGAAGGTGACCATGATACATGCATGCTCCTCCAGTCCTTATTCAAGTTCTTGTTAAGCTCATGAAGTTTTATAACCTCAGTCTTTATTTAATATTTTGTGGTAAGCTTTACAATCTGTTTATAACTTTAGGATGACCCTTACATTCTTCGCGAAATTTTAGTTCGGACACATCTGAGGTGACGGTGTAATGTGTCGTATTGTATTTATTTCTATATTTATATATTTACTTGTTTATTCATTATTTAACTAGCAAACTCCTTATAAATAATAACCCTATGAAATCGTTTAGAGCTTTAGATAATATTACTCTAGCTCCATGATTTGGCCAACTTTAGCAACATTGGAAAACATCATGAAAGTTTGCTTAAAGTAAGTAAATGCAAAGAGACAAAGCAAATATAATGGCCATTCTAATGAGGTGTAGACCAGCACAAATATTCCATACACCATGCTTAACCCCTCCCGGTCCTCCTGGTCTCAGCCTGGACATCCACCCTGGTGCCAATGAGCCGGTACCAAAGGGCCCTCTCCGGACAACAAGCGGGCCGAATGACACTGACAACCGTTGATAAAGTACCCCAAGGAGCCATATATCTGATTGATAGTTGTTGGCTGGAGAGATCAGCTTTCTTGGGCCTGCGATGGATGGCGTCGATAAAGCCACATTGATCAAGATAAGAGCGAAAACACTAGGGGAGCCACCGGTGCCTCTTCAAGCCCACCGGGAGGTGAGATCACGACCTCCAGGTGAGTCGGTTCAAGATTAATGCTACTCACTGGCGGCGGGAAGGTCTATCGGCATCTGGGCAACGGAAATATTGTGGGCTTGAAAAGTCCATATTACAATATGTTTAACCTCAAAGAGAATTAATAATAATATACTGGTATTTGAACGTTTAAAAAACAAAAAACTACTGTACTTCATCTGGTTCAACTCATTTTTAATTTATGATTGGTTATTAACGATGATATTGGTTTCGTATCATCCGGAACGGTTGAGAGCTTCACAATATTATATACATTACATTATTCACTATGGAACGTATGGGAAGCGAGAGAATGACTAAGGGGGTGTACGAGAGCGAGGTGGAAGGACAGAGAGGGAAAGTAAACCGAAAGAGAGGTGGAAGGATGAAGCGAAGAAGTATATGGATGAACGCGGTGCTGGTTGGGAGGAGGGGCGTCGACTGACTGGGGACAGAGGTGCACGGGGACAGTTCGTTCATGACCACCCCTTCGGAGAATAGATAGATAGACATTATTCAATTTTCCATCCTCTCGTATGATCAAAGTTAGTTATGAATTGTCGTCGATTCGGATTGCATAGCTGCTAAACTATGAACGTCAGACAAGTGATGTGAACGACTTAACATAATTTAATGTGCTTACAGGTATATATATAAATAACCACCCAACTAAGTTGGACACTGGTTCGGTTTTAGCCTCAATATGTTTGTCTGCTTGTTTGTCTGTAAACACGATATCTTGCTAAGTTATGAACCGATATTCACAAAATGTGGTGGGCTGTTAAGACAACGCAAAAGAAGTTATTCGATTTAGGTAGCGACCCAGAGCTTTTCACGAAGTGAGCAGATATGACATGCACAATTAAACGATTTTTAAGAAATTTGGTGGACAGATAGGATATGTGACAAGGAAGAAGTGATTCAATATAGGAGGCGATCCGAACCATATCCTGGAACCTAGATCCAGAAGAACATTTAGACCTCTGATATTAACGGTAAAGAACCAGCCACTGTTGACGGTGATATGCGCTCTACCGAGTACCCCTCTAGGTCGAAAGTTAGTTTATCAGTCTACCCTTACGTAACTGTGATGCTTGAAATGGACAAAACCTGTTAAAATATTAATACCGCACTAAGCCTTCATCTTATGGTAATAAATACAGACAGTTCTGAAAAGGATTTGTCCCAGGATTATCTCTTGGCAAGTATATGTTGGTTAAGTAAAAGGATCGGATTCTAGCTTCAATTGGTTGGGATGCACCTGCCTAAATTCAGATTTAATATAGTATTATTCATGGCCTAGATAACCTGTCTATATAGACCGATCGCAGGACCATCATCGTCCCAGTTAGTCTGGACTGAGACTGGTTCCTGCCTTGCTAGAGCAGTAGATACCCTTCAATTAAGAGGGGATGGGCGCATTTATTTGCTTGTTTACTGATCTTTCTATAATGTATTTTAGGTTCCTCCCTAGACCTACATCAAAGCTTAAAAAAAAAAAAAAAAAAAAAAAAAAAAAACCCTCCTGCAAGAATATTTGTTTCACTTGTCGATAGAATCCCGATAGTATCCAGACCGAAGGCTGTTTTCTCTTAAATTACAAGCTCGCTATCGCTCGTCATAAAAAAAAACATGGACACCTAAATGACACGAAAAGTCTTAATAGTGATAACAAAATGAGACGAAAGGGGGTTAAGATCGCCAAACTAATGGGTCGAACGTCATAAAATCTGAAAAGTAATGGGGCTAAACATGAGGAAAAAGGGGGACCAGTAAACGAACCATCTCCCCCTTAAACTGGTGTCACAGAAGCAAGTTTATCGGCAACACGTATCGGTGCCTAGAATCCGCTACTAGTTGTCATATTGCTGTCATTCAATTTACTGTATATTTTTATTTTAAATTTAAATGTACATGACTATGAGCTCTAAGATAGAAAAAAAAGTCATAATAAAAGCAAAACAAAAACAAATCATATAATATAGTCGGCATCATTTTAGTATAGATTTCGATACTGTAGCTCCGATACTTCCGCCGATATATTGTTCGTGTGCTGATGGCTTTATATACACTATACTGATTTCTTTCTCTGTGTGGGTTATGCTAATCAGTATACAATAAAAGAAGAACAGTACTCCGACAAAGCAAACATATTAAACAGATTACAACAACACGATCTTCTTCATGTTCGGCAATACAGAAACCTGAATTAGAGAGCAGAGAGAAATGGGCCTATATTCCAGCCATTGAATTCAGGGGGAGATGGGCCGTTTATCTGGTCCCCCTTCTTCCTCATGTTTAGCCTCATTAGTGTTCATAGTATAAGATGTTTGGCCCATTAGTTTGCGATGATAAGTCCTTTCGCTTCATTTTGTTGCCCATATTAAGACTTTCCCGTCATTTAGGTGTCGATTTTTTCCTGGCGAGCGATAGGAAACCTGTAATTTAAGATAAACCGGCCTTCGGCTGGGACATTTTTCTATCGAAAAATGTACACATATATCTTGGAGGAGGGTCTAGGGCGGGTGTTTTTTAAGCTTGATGGAGGTCTAGGGAGGAAACTGATAAAATAATTAAAAAAATGTATACATGAGCAAATAAATACGCCCATCCCCTCGTAATAGAAGTAGGAGGGCGGGCCGAGGTGGGTCAAATGCTGGCGTGAAGGAGGGTGGGGTACGTGATTACTTTATGCAATCCAGTGTTGACATATAACAGAACTCTTGCATTAGTCAACCTAGACTACCCTAACCCTATTTAGTGAACACATTACACGTTTTTAACTAAATGTTTACGTGTGGAGGCATTGAAACGAGACATGGGTCTTCTATATGTACGAATAATCAGAAATAGGTTGTACTAGATAAATGCAAACCTAAACCAAGCTAGTTTTGTTTATGCCGACTATTTCCTTATATATATATATATATATATATATATATATATATATATATATAAACTGTAAGCATTTGAACACTTAATTGTAACAAACATGATACACATATACAGTTTTGTTTCGATTTATCTATTCATAATAAAACACAAACTATTGGAATACTGTATATATAGGCCTATACTGTATAGGGTTTTGTAACAAGTATTCAGTTTGACAGTGTACATATTACGCGTCGGTAAACAATTTTGTTATGTGTGGAGGCTTTGAGGCAATACGTGGTCCATCCATATGTACGAATAGTCAGAAATAGACTGTATTAAGTATATACTAGGGTGAAGTAGGGTGGTGGAAGGTTGACCGCTGTGTGAAGGATGTGGCTCTCTCCACCACCCTGAGGAGCTGCCATCACCACCCCGTAGCCTTTACCTGGCCCGCCTGGCGCCTCTAACACTAAGGTTACTCTGCACCACTTCTCTGGTTCCGTTGTTCTGTTTATGTATTTATGTACTTATGTATAATATAGTTTGCTCCCAAATCCTCTATCAAGCTTTTTGTTTTTTGTATTTACTTTTTTTGTTCCCTGTGTTTGCCCTGTCTCGAGTCAGCCACCCCCCGCTAAGGGGGTATGTGAGCTTTAATAAACCATTGTATTGTCTCGTTTTCGTTCGACACTGATTCACATGGGTGGGTCGCTATTTATGAGCTTAACTGTACCTCTTTCCGTTAATGGTGGGGCTGAACCAAACGGCCGTAATGAAAAATCTGGAAACAGTTAAGCGGAGCATATACCATTAACCCACTAATGGTTCTGGGCTCCTAAACTATGGCTCTCATTTACCTTACAGTCAGCGGCACACAACGCTCTGTAGCCCTCCCTCAGTTCTATAAGGTCATTAAGGGGAGGTTTTTACTAAGGCTGGTATTTATAAACATTCCTTTTGCAGCGCCAAATACTAAGCGAATCTTGTGAGAATGAGTGTTGTTTACAAGCCTAGACCTCCATCAAGCATAAAATTACACCCCTTAGATCCCCTTTCAAGATAAATGTGTACATTTTTTTCAGTAGAAAAATAACCCGGCCAAAGGCCGGTTCCTCTTAAACTACAAACTCGTTATCGATCGCAAGGAAAACATTGACCCTTAATGAAAAATCTTAATATTGACAAAGAAAGATTTCAAGATCGCCAAACTAATGGGGCGAACGTCTTTAATTCTAAAAATACAACGGGGAATCGGGGATGGATAAACATGGGGGAAAAAGGGGTCCCTCGAGTGGAAATCTCCCCTTAAGGTGTACTGTATAGTCGGAGTCACAAGTTCTCCCGCAACCTATTATGGCTATCATTAAGCGATATTATTCAGATTAGGAAGGGCAAAATGTAGTCAGAGGGTTCATTGAGAGAGTCTTTAGCTTTTTTATTCCCACAGATCTATCCTAAGCTTTATAAAATCGTCGATTGAGAGCCAGAATAAGCTGGCAAAACGCGTCATGATCCTGAAGGAGTTAATATAAGAAACTCGACAACATAACCGAAATGCCTGCCATACCCACTTAACCCCTTCAATACCGCCGACGTCTTCTTAATTTGTCTCTAGCTATATTTAGACGATTGTGTGCAGTTTAAGGAGGATCGGTGGTGGTAAAAAAAGGTTAAGTGAGATAGTTCGAAGCCCTTTAATTACTAGAGGTCCTTTTTAAGCTTAAACAAATTGTGTAATCGTGGTCAAAATAAAGTTAAAAGGATGTCGCCGGAACAGAAGGGATTAAATAGTACAATTTGTGTGACATAGAATAAATGAGGATATAAGAAGCCAGAGATAACTAGTCCAGATAGCCAGACAAAAACAAATCAAAATATGTATTTCACGATCTTGCAAGTCAATATAAAGAGAACAAATACATACCTAGACAGGACACATGTCGGGAAAGCTACGATCATTTATTTTTTCTTTTTTTCTCGAAGATTAATTAGATTTCCATCACTGTTCAGGCTACTTAACTTGGCGGTACGCGGAGTGGACCCCTGGCTGACCAAGCGATGCTTAATCCTCCTGTCAAGACCCCATTATGATCCTGTATGTTATGTGTTAGAGGAGAGGCTGTAATTGGGGTGGGCCATCCAGTGCCATGACGCGTAGGACTACCCTTAATCCATACGATAATCATGCCTCTTAATTTAATGATGTAAGTAATGGCCAAACGTTGTATAGGGGAAATGTTTAATATAAAGTGTTCTGTCAGAGAATAACTAGTTGTTTCATTTTAATTTGATAATATCATAGTGTACTCAAACGCCGTGTCCACGTTTTAAGGAATAAGACTGTAGGATGACGGTGACCTAGCCTTCTTTACAATAATCTTCTATAGACTGTCGTTAATTTTTGTTTTTGTTATGAAGTATTTTGCTTTAAGAATTAGGAGTAGGTTGTGCTTAGAGTAGGTTGTAGGTTGGGTGGTACTCTTTAGGATAGCTTTTGATTGAGTATAAGGATTGCTAAGCGACCTGTTTCACCATCTGGCCTCTTTTGGTGAATTAAACTGTTCGTACTTTAGTTACACAAGGAGTAATTCTAGTTTGATTTTATGTTATCCACACTCCTGCTTCCGTATATATATATAGCTACACATATGAACAAAGCCTTGATATTAAAGTTTTCTTCTGTTTTGTCGAATATTTCTATATAACGGGTCGAATAATAAGCAATGTGTTTAACAATTTAGGGCAACAGTATACATCACAGAAGGACCACCCGTTGAGAAGTGAAATGTTGACACCCTAGTAAAGATCAGAGGTTATATTAGGGTAGATGAAAGAGATGGATGTCCGTGTCTAGTTACATGTTTCAGCACTAGACTGGTCTTGATTACAAGATGGGAGGGGTCAGAGAGGTCCATGAAGGCTACTGGGATTTAGAAACTCTTGAATAGGATGTTAAATAGTGTTGCGACATTGTTATTTATTGCAACTCTCTATAGGCGATATTTTTCTATTTAGAGACTCAATCTAGTGCCAGACACCTTCATTCTTCGATGATGTAGTGGCCACGAATAAAACTTCCCCAAGCGGCTCTGTTCCCTGTCAGATGGTTCAGAAGCTTGCTATTTGTTTCTCTAGGATTTTCTACAAAGGTGGATGGTTAGCCTATCAATCACGTCTTGTCTGCGAAAGCGTATTCTTCTCCTATGTTATTTGGTATATATATATTTGTATTGCTATTCATTTTTATTCCCAGAGCCCACTATCAAACTATTACAAAATACCGCCTAGACCCCAATTCGAGAACAAATGTGTAAATTTTTCGGTAGAGAAATGTCCCAGCCGAAGTCCTACTAGGCTACATGCATGCTATAGGTCGCCAGGAAACAATCGACACCTAAATGGCACGAAAGGTCTAAATATTGAAGACAAAAATGAACCGAAAGGTCTTAAAATCGGCAAACAAACAAGGCGCACGTCTTAAAATCTCACAACTATGGGGCTAATCACTAAGGAGAAGAGGGTCCAGACAAAACTAATACATCTTCCCCTTAACAGGGCTTCTGAGCTGCACCTTACCAAACCCTAGATAGAAAATAATTGTGCGTCCTATAATAGCTTTGTACAGTCGCGGTAATAAGTGATGTCTCGGTACCAAGTATGTTTTGATCAATAATTGGTAGCAGCAATATCTAAGCTTCATTTCGTCATATCGAGTGAAATATACAAACATTTTCCTACACTTACCCACCCTATTCAACATCCGACAGACATTAATACATCAAAGAGCAAGCCAAACGTAATGACAGCTGGGACATGAATTATTAGTGCGACTGTACTTCATGCAGTATTCCTTTCTTATAGTATGTTACCTATATACGAGAGGATTGTGCCAACTTGCCTTATGGACGCCATATTGTTTCTACCTCATGCTATACAGTACCCCATAGCAAACTATAATGTTTAAACTATATTGTTCAGCTTATATGCCTTCTATAAATTTATGTATAATTATTTGTACATTGCTATCCATCAATCTATATCTATATCTATCAGAACACTTAACTCTTTCATGCTTTTATGACGCAGAGGTTGCCAGATTAGCAATAAGAAATAGAGTTCTCTCACTCTTATAATTACCTCTCCAAAATTAGTTTTCTGCCCACAGCTAACTCAAAGACAACTGCAGAGGTTGAAGTAACTAAACTAAAGGTTTCTAAATGCCCCTGATAGTAACAAAGGTTTTAAAGTATCCCTAATAAGCTCAAAATTGCGTCACAAGCGTGAAAGGGTTAAATACCCCGGGCGCCATTTTGCTTCTGAATCTTGGGACCTCCTATGTCGTTACTCTCTATATAAAGGTACGTTTGCTTACAGTGGGGTTGCCAGATTAGTTGCAGAGAGATCAGCACGTAGGCTGTACCCTGATGGAATATTCTAATCATTGATGTACTATGTGATACAAAGAAGCATACTTCCGTAACATAATTTTATTGATGACGATGTTTCGCAATGGAGACTGAATAAATGTAATGCAAGATGCAATACATTTTTCCTAGTAATGATTTGTTGCGCACATTATTTGTTTTCTATATAATCAACAACATAGTACTTCAAAGTAGGGTGGCAATCTTGGTCGTCTTCCAAAGAAACAGCCTGTGGATTCGCAACAAAAAGCTTCTTAGCATCGCAAACATAGGAGTTCCCTGGTGAGCGTAATCGATGCTAATGATAATAATAGCCAATATCACACGAGATGATCACCAGCTAAACAAACATCTCGGTGTTGCCGCTGGTCCTGCTGTGTACCACGATCCACGATCAAAAGTCGCATTCCTCTACTTGTACTTTATTTTATGGTGGCTTTACAAGATAATTGTTTAGGCAATTTTGTACCAGTAACTTTAAGGAGAGATTTCCACTTGAAGGATTTTTTTCTTAACTCCTTTCTCTCTCATGTTTAGCCCCATTGTTTTTCTAATTTTAAGACGTTTGCCCCATTATGTTGACGATTTTAAGAACTTTCAACCCCTTTTTTGTCAATTTTAAGACCTTTCGTGCCATTTAGGTGTCGATTATATCCTGGCGAGTGATAGCGAGCCTGTAATTTAAGAGGAACCGGCTTTCAGCCGGGACCTTTACCGAAAAATTTACAAATTTATCTTAAAAGGGGCTCAAGGGGGTGTAATCTTAAGCTTGAAGGATATCCAGGGACCACACTAATAATGTCCCCTTAAACTAACATCATATTGAAACTAATTATCACTGATATAGGGAAGTAGATTGAGGGTAGATTATCATAGGCAACACATTTCTTACACAAGTTTGATTATAAATCTGCCGATATTTGTCGCAGAAAAATTCATGTAAATCAGCTTCTACTTTGATTTACAAAACACACTCTTTGGTACAAAAATTAACACAACTTGAACATAAAAGCTTTAATCACGTAGATATACTTTGATATCAGTTTTATTTTACTTATTAATGTTCCTTTGAGAACACAAATGATTTTTTGTCTACTTATGGCAAGTCAGATACGAAATTAGGAAGGTAGCGCACGGATTATTAGGCGTGCTTGTACTTCAAGGTACCGATGGCTGGCTAGTATGGTGTGCTCTGGTTGCGGCCTACATCATCAAGCAATAGCCGTGCACTACCTCTATAATTTCATTTTTATATTCCACCCGTTTTACAATGTTGAAGAAAGTCGTCGTACAAGGTGGGCTGATATGGAGCAGACTACGATATCAGTGCTTTCATAGTTATGATTAATAGGAACCATAAAAGAGGGTTATTCAAATTTCTTGTGGCATTAGAGCACTAATAATGAAATGAATATATGTGTACCGATATATAGAAAACAATAATAATGATAATTATACTACCTCTACTAATTCTAGTCTGATTGTGTTTTGAATAATTTCGACTAGGCTTTCATAGGTAGGGGCTGCTAAATCTACACACGATGAAGTCTGGTGGTCTTATTCCAGATGACATGTAAAATCATTATTAATCAACCTTGTTTTTGAAGTAACTCGACACACTCAGTGTTTTTTAGTAACGGTACCCTGGCTACCTCTCATTTATGGTTCGGTGTCTATCTACTCCTTGAAGCTATATATCATTACTGTCCCACCATCTTGTCTCGTAATCTTAGACTACACACTCTCTCAAGCCCCGTAATGGTCTTCTCACTCGTAAGGTTTTGTACTTCAATGTATGTTTTGAAAGTGGGCATATTCATACAATCCTAATATATTGAACACAACAAGGGCATTCATTATAGCGTGTTAGTGGGTTTTGGGGTGATGTGCTGAATTTAAGTATAGCACAAATTCCATCTCATTAAGATCGTCCCACTAACAAACTGGTATTTGAACCCTGGAGTATTAAAGTTGCCAGCTGTGTTGCAAGACCACTCCATCACACATATGTTACTAATAATACTGTGATAAAACCTCCCCGACACATGGACGCTAACGTTAGTGGCGATATTGGATTATTGTATTGAGTATTGTTCACATGTGTGGGGAGGATCCTCTCACACTGCACTTCTAGATAAAGTAGAAAAGAAAGCCTTTCGCATAATTAACTCCCTTCCACTCACCAACTCTCTGCATTCTCTCTCTCTTCGCCGCAATGTTGCATCTCTCTCGCTATTCTATCGTTACTACAATAATCAGTGTTCCTCGGAGCTTTCTCAGTGTATACCACCTCCTCTACATAGGGTACGTAGTACCCGCCTTGCAACACAATCCCACCTTTAATCTGTGCAACTCTCCAACCCAAGAGTGAAACGTTATTCTTAGATTTTCTTCTATTCAACTGCTGAGTTCTGGAACTCTCTCCCAGAATCAGTCTTTCCCTCTTCCTATGACTTAAATTGCTTCAAACACCGTGTGTCCAGGTATTTTAGCTCGAACGTCCCTTGATTTCGGCCCTGTCACTCTTTGAAATCTGGGATAGGCACTCGCTGCAGGCAGTTATGCCTTTTGTCTCCCTCATTCACACAGAAAAAAATATATGTTTATTATATGAATGTGTTTAACCCTTTGGCTGCGGGCTGTTTTGGGCTATTTAGGGCCTATTCAGGCACTCCTGAATGATAAATCAAGCATCTGCATTAAATGAAGTGTATTCTGCCTAAAACTAGGCGAAAATAGCTTCAAAATGACACCAGAACGGACCGTATACGTGGTCTGGTTCACCCGCAGTGATCCCAGTGAAACGCGGGAACCCCGATATTATGTACCGGTAACACTCGCTCGCTTGGCTGCACTTATGAGAGAGACAGAGAGAGACTCGCTCGCCACACAGCCTTGATCAGTGAGCCGCTCGGTGCTCTGAGGGTCGGAGGTGGGCCCCTCACGCTCCCACCCACTGACACTCGATTCTTACGTTTTTTACAGGCTTTTAAGCCTGAAAATTGCTGTAACTTGCCAAAACATTCCAGAACGTCAACCGCAGTTAAAGGGTTAATGACTAGAACTGGTACATCATGAACATCCACAATCATTCCATGGTTCATCAGGGCAATTTATAATACTATGTACAGTATGTATGTATATGTATGTATATCTTCAGGCCCAATCCCCACTTGTTTTCTTTTTCGGTGGTGGCCGACTCAAGACAGAGCCCGAATAGGGACAACACAACAAACAACAATAAACACACAATAACAAAATACAAATTCATACGCATTTACAGTAGGTCATCCAGTAGAAGACCCAGAGACCAGGGTCACCAATACTAATTGTGTATATTGTTTGATCTTAGAAGTCCATCTATGATCTTCAGAATTCCTACCCTTCGTCACTGACACTTTTCCTGTATTGGTCTACTTCTCAACCTTCACACAAACACATTGGTTAAGGGGGCCCACCTTGTTTTTTTCCCTCTCTCCCTCTCTCTCTGGGTTGCATCCATTCGGCGCCAATCAGCCTCCTGTTTTAAGACGTTTATCCCCATCCAGGTGTCGATTTTTTTTCCTTGCGAGCGGTAGTGTGTCAGCATATTTTTCTTAATATTTTTTGACAGCAGGCTAAATTTGTAAATTTTTCGATAGAAAAATGTCTCCGGCGAAGCCGAATTCCTCCATCCAATGCTGGCTCGCTATCGCTCGCCACGGAGAAATCGACACCTAGATGGAGATAAACAGTAGGCTGAATGGGGCCGAATGGATACAAGCCAGAAAAAGAGAGAAAAAGAGATACACAAAAGAAAATGGCCCCCCTAAATCTCGGGTTCATCGTCACCTCTGCTGACTCTTAAAGCAAAGACCGGTACAGAATAATCTGATAACTGCCTTGCTATTGACCACTTGCGAGTTTTAGGCTATTTGGGTTTCTAATTGAGGAGAAGTATGATAAATTGGTTTTACGAATTTATAAATGCATTAGGATCGTAATTAAACTGATAATTCTGCTAAGTAGTGAAGGCTACAGCTCCCAACTTCCTTATAGGCCAAAACTCGCACGTGGGCAATTGAACCAGATCAAGCCCATTGTCATCACAAATTACCTTAAACGTGTTCCTAGACGAGTATTCAAATGAGTGTTCTCTCTCTCTCTCTCTCTCTCTCTCTCTCTCTCTCTCTCTCTCTCTCTCTCTCTCTCTCTCTCTCTCTCTCTCTCTCTCTTGTAGAATCATTTGTATTCAATTATCAGACCTGCGTTTGAGGCACATGACATATTAATAGAATACATATATTTATGTTTTCCTTATTTGTTCTTCAGTCTCAAATAATCCAACATTAGTATACCCTATGCCCAGTAAGTAGACCAAAACTCTTGTATATTAACCACTATAACTCTTGTATATTAACCACTATAACTCTTGTATATTAACCACTATAACTCTTGTATATTAACCACTATAACTCTTGTATATTAACCACTATAACTCTTGTATATTAACCACTATAACTCACAAACGACTCAAGCATTCGAGCTAATATTTCTACTATTTGGGCATGGTCAGCCAGGGAATATATGTGGACATTTACAGACCATTTGTTCTAGCCCATCTTTAGTTACACATGTTAGGGTTTCACGATTTCTGGACAACCTATTAGAAACAGAGCATAACTTTATATTAAAAGCATCATCCTTCGTCACACATCCCCTGCCACGTTAGTGGCAGGGCAGTAGTTCCCTTTCCAATGTTCCCTTACCCACTCTAAACCACTGTTTGGACACTTGATCCTCAGTGTTTTGGAGGACAAGCAACCTAGAAGGGTCACTAGATCTGTTGTTGCTTGATTTCCTTTGTACTCCTTTGTACTCCTTTGTATAGTAAACTCAACCCTTGTAACTACATCGATAATTAGAGTATTGATGTCTGTCCTTGATTTGAGTAACGCACACACACACACACACACTCTCTTAGCAATATGATCATTTAAACCATCTGAGCCGGAATATGTGTGTGTGTGTGTGTGTGTGTGTGTGTGTGTGTGTGTGTGTGTGTAATAATAATACTATAACAAATAATCGGTACGGTATATTTCGAGCCGGCAGCCAATGAGGCTGAACATACACAATTCCTTAACCTAACTTATCCTAAGTAGTCAACAGATTTGACTTTGGCAGCCACAAGGGCGCATACATACTCCTCGAAGGGGTAGAATGTGGGCAGTGAACAAGGTGGAACCCAGAGGGGGCGCATCCACACCTAGCCTCCACAGCCCGGAAATTGTTTGACAGAAACCTCACCGGCAGGTAGCTGGGATCGAACCCGTGCCACCAGAGTCAAGCGACTAGAATATGGTGACTTGATGTGTGTGTGTGTGTGTGTGTGTGTGTGTGTGTGTGTAATTGTTCGTATTAGTACACAAAAATGTCATCGTAAACTACAATCAATTGGAGTAGCCCCGGAATTTTGGCTATGCATACAGGTTAATGGTAAAGGTTACTGCATGTACTGAGTAATCATAACCTGGCCGAGTGAACCACCCCAGTACTACTTTACAGCCTAACGTGTAATTTATGGCGAATGTTGTTAGAGAAAATTGCACTGGTAGTTGGCCGTTTGTGGGAGACTGTTTAAGAGGAGGTGGATGGAAGTGGGAATTTTAGAACCCTGAGAATGGGGAAAAGAAAGAGTCACTCGTGGACCTCATATGTTTTTTTGTTATGCAATTATAACCATTTTGATTGATTTTGGATGGAACCTTCTTCTCAATAAATAGCATGTATTGTTTTGTTTTTGTAGTTGATGTAGGCTACATAAAAATGGTATTCATAAATTAGTTTCCAAAAATACACTACCATAATTAGAAATAGGTGAGGTCTACGAATGTTTATGAGTTACTGTACAGCATAATGGTTGAACATAGAGCTGGCGAGTGCAACCATGATATTAGACAAAGGGAAGATGTATTCAGACTAAATTAATATAATTAAGATTAGGCTAATTCGAATCAATTCGTTATATTATATCCACATTCACATAGATTTTTTTTTCATACTAATGTCCTTATTATTATATAATGCACCTTAGTATTTCTAGCTAAAACATAGATTAAACCACCATATGCTTATTTAACTTTTAAATGCACATAGCAAGATATACAACACTTATTTCAATTCATTTCTAAAGTTATGTTGGCGCCTTACCTGAAATATATCTCCCTCCAGTTAATACAGTAGTATCGGTAGGCCATTAGGACCGACCATTACTATCACTACCTAAAGTAAGAGACAGAGAGAGACTGTGCCACCCCAGCTCTCCACTTTAATAGGTTCCCTCTTTTGTATTTGGTGTAGAATGTTCAGTTTATTACATACAGGTCAAGGGTCGAGGCTGGAGGTCACGTTTGGTCAGCTTACCAACGACTGTAACTCAGTCTGTAATGGTCTGAGGTACTATAATCGGGTTTATTGCACATGATGGTAAATTGAATCCCTTAGCTACTAATTTATCGAAACTTAAGCCAGAAATATGAATCTACTATGTCTGTGGGTATGTATGTGAGTTTTTCGTATTATTGTTTCTGTTCGGTCTGTGTCTCGAGTCGGCCACCCTCAGCTATGGGGTATGTGACGATTTTTTTTTTTTTTTTTTTTTTTTAGTAGTTAAGGGATGAGGTCACGAGGAACCTTTTTACCCTGTCATAGACCTATTGGTATGTGACTGAGCATATACATACACACTACTGTATGTCTGTGCGTATTATTAAGGGTAATTTTCTTAATTAACAACACATTTCGCTCCAAAATCAACGTAATAATTGAGTAAAAAAGATAGTATTAACATACCAATTTACCATCAGCTGGTTATAGAGTATACGATCTTTATGACTGTAACTGTGTAGCTTTAATGGACTGAGGTACTACGATCTTTATGACTGCCACACTTTAATTAAACTTGTTGACTTACGAGATCAATGTCTGTGAATTACGGCCCTATTGGAATGAGAAGAAAAAAAGAGATGGGTGTTTATAAATAACTATATTAATTGAAACTCAATCATGGTCAAATACCTTCACTAAGATGGGGTCAATATATGTATATTTACTCAATAAAACATTGGAAGCAACCTAGGCAAAAACAGATACAAAATCAATTATCACTCTGACTCCCACATGTTCTATACAGACTGAATGGAAGCAGATATACATGCTGATGCTATACCAGAGAACGTGTTAAATATGTAATTCTGACACGATCTTCGTACACTGATCAAATTGTGTAGAACAGTCACCAAATTGTGGAATTACAATGTCATCTTCTAATGTGCTCTCCACCCCACCCCTCATATCCACTTAACCGTATGCTACCGTAGCGGTCTTCTCCATCCCACCCACCCATTATCGCCCTGCCACTTTCTACCCTGCCCACGCACCTCTGCCAAACCCACCCACCCACCCACCCACACCCAACCTTTATCTACCCCGCCCACCCACCTCCACCAGGCCTTGTCTACCCCATACACCTATCCTCCCCCTGCCATTGACTACCCCACCCACCCTGCCACTGTCTACCCCACCCACCCACACCCTGTCACTGTCTACCCCAAACACCCACCCACCATCCCCTGTTCTTGTCTGACCCCGCCCACCCATCATCCCTCCGCCCCTGTCTACGGCGTCTTAATGGTTGTCGTGGTTGGGTTAAGAGCAATGAGATGGTATTAAGATAATGGGATATATCAACCCTGAGGGGGACCACACAGGAGAGATGGAGTTGTGTATGGGAGCTTGGGTTGATGTGGGTCAAAGGTCACATTCAGAGGTTACTGCTGGTAATATGTGCAGTACAGATCTCAGTTTACAGTTACACCTGTAGGATTATTTGAACCTTTAAAGCCTAGTTTTGCAGCATCTGGGTTATAATAATATATTGATTCGTTTGCGTTTGAGCCGGATTCACATGGGTGCGTCGCAATTGGTCTTGACTGTATCTATTACTTTATAGCGAACTTAAGGCTATAATGTGCTTGATTTTATTCGAAAAGATAGAAGAATGATTAACACAATAACTATTAAGGAACATCAATTGTTACCGGCATACTGGTATCAACCTTAATTTGAAAGTAAACAAAGAAAGAGTATAAACAATCCGGTCGCCACATGTACTATCGTAGCCTACAAATATACAAGGTATATAGACGAGGTTTAGTCTATATATCCTGCAAATATCCACACCATCTCAAGGATCAAAGACGGCATGAGGGGATTATTATTTTTGCTTCCTAGGCCGATTCCTCCTAAGCTGCAGGCTTGCTATCTCTTGCCATGAATAAAGCGAAACCCAATTTGTGCGAAAGTAATTAAAATTGACAAATACAATTAAAAAGTCCCAAATCGCCAAACTAATGTGGCAAACTTTTTAAAACCTCAAAACTAATGGGGCTAAACATGAGTGATTAGTGGGTAAACAAATAATACCCTTAACCCTTAGCAAATATAAGTAGAAACATTTGCTTTCTACTCAACGGCTTCCCATGGCGGACCCCCCACTGTGATGTCTGGGCTCGCCAAAGAAGGTTACAAATGCCTACCATAACTCCGAGAGGAATGGGAAGGATGTGTGGAGTAGCAGGGAAGATGGCGATGAAGATTTATGAGAACCAGCGTTTTATCATCACTATAACAGGTTCAAAATGATGTCTCCACCGACGGGAATGTTTTGAATTGAATTACATTGATTACGTGTGTTTTGCTTCAATTTGCTGTTGGGAAGGAATACTGAATTTAGGCTGACAAACATCATAACGTTGTAAAACATTTAAATAAAAGATGCACTGAACTCGTATTTTGTATTAGATGTATAGCCTTGATGGTATTTGCATAATATTTTAAAGATACAAAATAACATTTAATTCATATACTATATAAGTAAGCTATTGCATAACATGTGTTAATATATGCAGTGTATTAACAGTCATGTGATTTTTTTGGATCCTGCAGAAACTGATTGCAAAAATCGTGTTTATATTCTGCGCCTCACCGGGTTTTACTCTTTAACTATACCCTATTCATTATAGGGTATTATAGGGTAGAAAATGGGCTTTGAATTTCTTAATCAGACTTTTTCCAAATGGTAGCAATATTAGCTCCAATGCACACGTCTTTTTTCAGTTACAGAGGTTAAGAGTAAATATTGCTGTGACCTAGCAATAATAAACAGGATATAGAATCATAATATGTGTTAACCATTATGTCTTCTGGTTATTATTCTTACCTGCCGGGGAAATATTACCGTCAGTGTGTATGCCAGTATAAAGTGCGCACGTACGTGAATGTATGCATGTAAGCAATCATTTATTCATGTGTGCACTAAAGCATATGTGCATTAATTTCTTATATCATGGTAGACCGTCAGAAATAGTTAAAGTTTGGGTTGAAATTTCATGCTAAGATCGCACTTAAAGCCTAATAGTAAGCCGCTTCTGACACGAAATATTGATATATACATAAATAACTTTTCCAACAATCAGTTTAGTATTTCCAGTGTAAGGCAAATAGTAATTGTTTGGTAATTTTGGATGCAGTACAAATAAGTTGGGACAATTCTACTCTCCAGTTAAGTCCTATTAGGAGACTGCTTATCTAAATATAATGATAATAGTTGGATATTACTCTTACATTCAAAAGTATTAAATTCAATATCATGATGGAAGAGTGTAGCTTTTCCCATTTTAAAACTTTGGTCTCCCTTCTGAAAATTACATTAAAACGACAAAACACCTGCACCTCATTTTAGGTTGTAATTTATTTCACCATCTGACCTCCTACGTTTATCCTGCCGCGAGATCATGATGCCCAGTACACAGAATGAATAAAACCATGAGTCTAAATGTGACCAAGTTTAGAAGAAAAATATCTAAATTTCGTGGATTAATATACCGTTGTAATCAGTAAAAAAAACATAATATAATGTATATGAAATAGATGAATCAGTAATGAAATGAGCTAAAGATTTCCAGTGTTATGAAGTATATATATATATAAAGTATATAAGATAAAAGCTACTGAACGAGCGGAATATTTCAAGCGCTTATTTAATTTGTCTGTCGTTTCGTAAGACACAATAGACATGCTTTTCTGTTTAGGCTTATATTATTCAGTCAAAACAACCCTTCAATCAAGAATCAAGAGGCTCTTCTGTTTTGCTTTGAAGCAGCACTAAATCTTACTACAGTTATTGTGTTGCCTCAATTTTAGTACCCCAACTCAGGAATCAGATTGTAATGCAGTTCTGATTAAAAACAATTATTTGCATCGTTTTTATTCTATATCTACCGTCATTTCTAAGTACCGGTAGCCATTTTGTATTATGTTTGACAGAAGTAAAGTCAACAACCTATATATCGGCGCACACATATGAATCAGTATCAAAAGAACGATACTATACAATACTTTATTATAGCCCCAAAATGTAGACTTTAAAACAAAATATGCTTTAGCTAGTTTAAATAGGACTTCAGAGGCTATCAGTCCTTTTTAATTATTAAGCCAGCACACTAATTCAAGAACAACGTCAGGACTGGAGCCCTTTTTATAGATCTCCAGTCCTTTCTCAAAAATGCGAATTGGTGTAACCTTACATATGTTCTCGACTGCACATTCCATATTATATACCGTACCAAAGTGAGTCAATTTGGAATTTTTAATAACCGTGCACCTGGAAGATGTTATTCTAATGCTATGTAAGCTTCACCTAACATATTTGTTTAAGCTATTTGAAGCTCACTGTCATAGGTTGGTCCCCACTTTTATAATGAATTTGAAAAATAAATATTGACAGACATGGAAAAGGCCTGTACAGTATATTGAAATGGAGTTCAAAGGGGTTAAAAGGATTTGTTGTCTTATATCAGGAGCAGAAAATAAATAATAAGTTGCGAAGTGAAGACATAATGTTTGATCGTGACTGTGCCCGTGCTGCCTGGCTGGTTGGTGAGTGGTTCTGACCAAAACTCCCAATATGGTGGTCCAGCACTAGGAGGGATCAACCTGATAATATTGTAGTTGATGACGGATAATGGGGTTTGGCTCACCCAACACTTGCATTAACCCTCTGAAGATTATGATGCGCTTTGACAGTATATTCTGGCTATCATCAGGCGATTTTATTCAGTTTGGGAAGGACCTCTACTAGTCGAAAGGGTAAACACTATCTCACCCATCCCTCTGACTCCCACAACTCCTTGCGCAAATTAATAAATTCGTTTAATGATAACCATAATAGACTGTTAAAACGCTTCATAAGCCTCAAAGGGATTATGATTATTTTATGGGTTGCAAGTGTATGAATAAGATTATAAACATGAAGAAAGATAAATAAAAGGGGTGCATAGAGATAAATCGCGATATATAATTTAGCTTAAGTTATACATCTTAAGCTATTAAGATTTGTTAATATACGCAGTGTATTAACAGTGATACGTATATGTGGAGTCTGCTTAAATTGACTACAAGAGTTGCTTTATTTTCTACACCTCATAAAGTTTACAACGACATAATTATTGAGAATTTGGATTACAGAATAATTTCGGGAGTGTGGACATATATCTTTATAAACTGTGTCATTAGTGTTGACAATAAAGGTTAACTAATTCACTAGTATTTGACATTTTATTTAAGAGTTGTGTGTTTCTTACTTTCACCAGCCTCCGTTTACTGAAGTTAATTTTATCATTCTATATACTTTGAATAATTAGTAAGATTTGTATTAGGCTGGTACTGTCTGACTTTACTACTTAGATTTGCTTGGTAATCTTGTATACCCTTTTACCCATTGATATTACGGAAATATATTTTTGTGATCGCTGTTATGTTTGTTCTTGGTTATATATATATATATATATATATATATATATATATATATATTTATATATATTTGTCATTAATTGTGATTATACCTTCCTTGACTCTTTATGACACTGGACTTGGAATACCACCAAGTTATTATTTTCTGGATCCCCTTCTCCTTCATGTTTATCCCCAATAGTTTTGAGACGTTGACTCCATTAGTCTTGCAATTTTAAGACTTGTCGCCAATGTTATTGTCTTTTTTAAGATCTTTGTATCATTTAAGTGTCGATTTTTTCCTGGTTAGAAAAAGCGAGCCTCCAATTACAGAGGGGCCATTTTTGTACCGAAAATTTCGTAAATTAACCTCGGGTGGTGAGAGGTTAGCACTGTCAAGCACTTTGCTGGGAAGTGCTGCTTGGGCTACAAGGGCTTAAGGGGGTGACCTGCTTCTTTTATCTTTCTTGGTTTTTTTTTTTTTTTTTTTTTTTTTTTTTTTAAAAAGACCTCCGTCTACGTATTGTGAAAAACCTGTTATCCTCCGGCAAATTGTGGGGTTGAGTGAGTGAAGGGGGGGGACAGTGAATGAAGGAGGATGCATGTTTTTCATAATACGTGTTGCTAGCCCCAAACGCGCGAGCAACTGGGGCTTTCAACCATCCGACACATCCCCTTTTATTAATGTGCATCACACATGTTACATACAAATAAGGTTTATGTTTTGTTTTACCCTACTGTGGAAAGACTACGGATACACCACTCCTGCCGGGGCCTCACGCAGTGGCATGACCCAGTCCTGTCGAACTGAGCTCATGACACTGGTGGCATTGCCCCGGAGGATAGCCATCCCTAGTCTTTGCTTGAGCCAGAGGGTTTCCCGGGGTTCTCCTGAAACTTCTCTGATTTTACGGCCTATTTCATTCACCATCTTAAGGGTGGTGGGGCCGAAGACTCCTGAAGTTTCGAATGCCAGGGGCTCGAACTGATGAATTCTGGCGATGGCTTGATATTTTTCTCGGTTTTTTATTTTCTGCTATCCGGGCGGCTTCACCTGCTTCGTCGGCGTTTCTGGCGGCGTTGGTTGTGGAGAAAGTGTCAACACATGTGGCATCCCACACGAGGCACCGGCCATTCTTGTAAGGGAAAGTGGTCATCCCATCTGGCCGTTTGCCGTCTTCTCTGTGAAGTCCATGTGGTTCGAGGATTGATGCACAGTTAGCACTCTGCAGGGCCCGTTTTATGACATTATTTAGTGCAGAGTGTCTTGGCGGGCGGCCTGCGTTGTAATTACATGACAAGGCATGGTGACCTTGAGCATCCATCCTCCCATCACACTTGCAAGTGTGTGGGTGACAAACTGCCGCACCCACTCTGAGCGCTGATGGCGACCCGGAGCGCTTCAGCATCCAAGTGAGTTCCAAGAGGTGGGATGGGGATGGCGTGTAACCACAAGCCACTCTCCGAACGGGCGGCTGCCTGGAGGCGTGCTTTTGCAACCTGGTCTGCATTGGTTAGGAGATTTTCTTGAGTTTTCTTCGCCGAGATGGTATCCCACGCTTTCTGCTTGCTCCTGGAGGTACCCTGAGGCTCCTCCTCTACTCCTGTACTTCCCTTCCAGGTGTTAATCGCTGCTGTTACGTCCCCATTAAGTGTCATTCCGGGTTTAGAATAAAGGATGGACAATACGAGGTCGTTGGTCGCGATGAGGGAAGAGATAAAGGCTGGGGAGGCAATATCCGAGGCTCTCCGTTATGCCCAAGCCCCCGAGGCGGACAGGAAGGGTGGCTTGTGTCCAGGCCCGTTCTTTAAATTCCACGTTGGTGATGCTGGTCACTGCTTCTCGGATTATGCTGTCTAATTCTTGGAGGCCGCCATTGTTCGTGTAAGTCATCGATGTGCGCAGGAGGTATTGGAGTTTTGGGATGAACAGTTCTTGAGCAGGGCCAGAGCTGAGTGGGCATCGATGTGTATCAGGCGACTCACGAGACGTTGAAGCTCCTCCTTTTTAACTTGAAGTGCTGGTGGGATTGCTGCCAGAGTTAGTGGGAACCTAATAGGGTTTGCTGGTGCTCCTGAAGGATCTTTACATCTGGCAATATGTTTCGGAACAGGGCCTGAGTCTCTTCTCCTTGTTCACGTGTGTGGTTGAGGAGAACAAGTTCACATTTGGTGTCATTTATCACTAGCCCGGCCTGGCCGAGGTCAGTTATGATGTTATTTAGGTCGGTTAGAACGTTCTCTACTGACCCACCCAAGGTTGCCATCGTCCCAGGTACCATAACATTCAGCTCTGACCTTACTTTGTTAGCTGCTGCATCCACCCCTATTGAGAAAAGAGCAGGACCACCTGGATCCTCCCTGCTGTAACCCGGTCTCTGATGGGATTACCGTCTCGCCAAAAATCAGGATTGAAGGTTTGGAATAAGCCTGCCAAAGTAGAGGGTACAGAGTGGGGATGTGTTTCTTGAGCTGCACGGAGGAAGACATCCCCGCGAATGCTGTTGGATGGGTTCCGCATGTCAAACTTTAGAAGCACCCGTTTTCTTGGGCTTGGCTGAGGTAGGTGCGGGTTGCGTGTACAGCAGCTTCCACACCCCCCTGGAGTTCCGAAACCTAGTTGAACTGGTCTTAAGTGTTTGACCTAGGCCATTCGAGGAGTGGTTTCAAACCCACCTTTGTGGCAAGGCGGCGGAAGGTGTTCCCTACTGCTATTGGGCGCACGCCGCCATCTTTTTTTTGCCAGTGCACAGAGTGATGCCCCAAAAAATAGGGGTGTGGCACAGTCGGGTACTTCCCCTCTTAAAACCATGTTGATGAATTTGGTGAGGGTTTCCAAGAGTTGGCCTCCCCAGCAGCTCCTGATCCCTGACCCAAGAGGCCTTTGAGGTGGGCGGGTCGGATACCATCTGGGCCCGCGGCTGAGCCTGCTGGGAATGAAGTCACTGCGGCGACCACCTGCTCCTTCGTGACAACTAAAGGTTGGCGCATCTGGTCATTTGGGGCAGGGGGGAGGTTTAGGTTCCTAGGTGTAGGTGGGTGCTTTTCTTGTAGGGCTTCAACAACTTCGGTGCCTTGACCAGCAAAACCTTCTGAAGAGGACAACAGTCTGACGGCCCCTTTGATGTCACTATCCGCCAGCTTCGCAGCGACCCTCTTACGTAGCTGTTCAGCTTCTTCTCTTCCTTCTCCTGGTGCTTCTGGGCCCTGTTTGGTTGCTGTTCTGGGGGTTCCACCAGTTTGTTTCCATCCATATACTGTGCTACTTGACATTTTCACTCTGGTGGCTAGTGAAACCTGAAAGATGGTCTTGTATGTTGGTTCTGGGAGGTTTTCGGAGGGCCCCATAGGAGCAACCCAGGAGCCGTGCCCATGCGAGGGGTGTCTTGAGCTGTAGGGCCTGCTTTATGATGGTTGTAAGGGCCTCCGCCACTTGGATTCTGGCTCCTTTATGTACCCGGGCACGGACCTGGTTCCGCGCTTTCCATTTGGTCACCAGTTGGGTCAAGTCGGCGACCGGTGTTGCCGGTGTTGCCCCGGTTGGCTCTGCAGTGGGCCCTGGGCATGCGAGACATTTCCCAGTTTGGTTGTTCTCCTGATGTTTTCTTTGTCAGCTTAGCACAAGATAAATGAATAGATCTAAGACAGCCGGAACATTTTCGCGAATTCTTTCTTGCATTGGTTGTTCCGCACTTAAGACACTTAGTATCTGCTAGGCCATAGTCTTCCAAGATTATCCGTTCCTCTGCCTCTACCAAGCCGTCCTCCTGATCTTCCCGTGGTGCTTCCATCTCTACCATTCCTCACTTGTTTCAGAAACCCCGGGAAATCTCTCCTGGCACATATCTAGATTATTGCTGTTGTTATTAATGTATAATTGGCTGGATGCATAACAATTCACTTATCATAGTCGACCTTTCTGATGGGATATGTAAACAAAAACAAAACAAAAAAAACATCACATATCATAGTCAACCTTTCTATTGGCCTGCTTCTCCTAAAGCTAAGTGGTTAAATGTATAAATCCTCGGCATTGGGCACCGGTACAACTAAAAGATCTAACTGATTGAAAGGAAGCACGCCAATTATATCCTATGATTACTTACACTGGCGACGCCACCCTGATGTTGAGTATTAATGAATGCTTAGGATATTAATAATGCTGTCAACATCAAGATAGGGAGAGAGCCAGAGAGTGAGCGAGAGCCAGGATCTGAGTGGGTAACCGGATCTAGGGCAGCAGTTATGGAAAAATTATTAAATTGTACAAAATGTTAAGAGAGAGAGAGAGAGAGAGAGAGCAGGGGCGGGGCGAGGGAGAAAGAAAGCGAGCTGGAGAGGGGCTGGCCTGGTTTGGTATGAAAGATGTTAGAGGAAAACAAATACCTAAATGGTTAAAAGCGATCTGAAGTTATAGATAACCTAATGACAATGAGGCGGTTAAGTGCGGTGATTGAAAGTGGATGGAAAGATTTAAGGATAAAAGGAGAGAGAGAGAGAGCTGGAGAGGGGGCTGGCCTGGTTGGGTATGAAAGATGTTAGAGGAAAACAAATAACTAAAATGATAAAAAGCGATCTGAAGTTATAGATAACCAAAAAAATAATAGCAATGAGGCGGTTAAGTGCGGTGATTGAAAGTGGATGAAAAGATGTTAAGGATAAAAAGGAGAGAGAGAGAGAGAGAATGAGGAGAGAGAGAGAGAGCGAGAGAGAGAGAGAGAGAGAGAGAGAGAGAGAGAGAGAGAGAGAGAGAGAGAGAGAGAGAGAGAGAGAGAGATGAAAATGACCGACCTTGTAGCAAGTATTTCCTAAATGGTTAGAGAGAGGGAAATGAAAATGGACCTTATAGCAAATACTTCATAAAGGTTAGAATTGTTTGAGAAGTTGAAGGACCGAGGTCAGATGGAAGATGAGGCCTATGGTGGGGAACCATAAGGGTGAAACTGCCTGCCCTATAAACGGTCACCTCACTCACCTTGTGGTCACTGCTGGAGGTTTATGGTGCCTGGGCAGGGCTGGGCTAGTGCCTGACGGCTCCTTGTCCCCTCACTGATACTGGTAATAACACTCTCAAGATTAAACTAAATATGCTTTGTGGGCGATGTTTAAACAAGAAACCAGTTCTGTTTACTATGTGCCGAAACACCGTATCATCGCCGATCTTCTGATACGTATATGGGTCACTCAGTCCCACGATACCCCTCCGAAAATCCCCTCTTTTGAGGAGCTCAACCGACCCGTGTGCTCTCACTGTGCTCTCACTCACTCTGCACTCTTGGTTGTATCCATTTGGTCTCATTCAACCTACTGTTTTAAGACATTTATCCCCATGTACAGTAGGTGTCGATATTTTCCTGGCGAGCGAAAGCAAGCCAGCATTTTATGGAGAAATCTGGCTTTGCCGGAGAATTTTTCTGTCGAAAAATGTACGAATTTAGCCAACTGTCTAACTCATTATCCAAAATATGAAGGCTTGCTCACGCTCGCCGTGTATAAATCGACACCTGGATGGGGATAAATTAGTTAAAACAGTCGATTGAAGGGGGCCAAATGGATACAACCCAGAGAAGAAAACAAAAGCAGGTCACCCCCCTTAACGCTTGACCACAAAAACCTGCCTCTGTATCCACTTATACCCTATTATTCCCATCCACCTGAGGCCCAGCTAATGGTACGGTAGCTTGTTTTATTGTGCATTTGCATATAACATTGGAGATATATTTTAGTGGAAGGAGACAATGGGTGCGTAAAATGTCCTAATATTTTCCTCTCTCTCTCTCTCTCTCTCTAGCTCTCTCTCTCGCTCTCGCTCTCTCTCTCTCTCTCTCTCTCTCTCTCTCTCTCTCTCTCTCTAGACTCTTGAAATTGTGGGATTCGTCTCTTACGGAATGTTTAGCGTAATTAGGCATTATTATAATATGTTTCACTCTTAAATCATATTGCTTTTTATTTATTCTTATTATTTGTTGTAACTAGATGCGTGTTTAATATTTATCAATACTAGTACGGTATTACTTGAAATATTAAGTACACCATCCCTCCCTCACCGGCATAATGGGGTTGATCGTGCGAATGAATAAATTAATGTACAATCGTGGTATGAGTACTTGTTAATGAAGGATAAACCTGTCGCATATTTTAACTTTCCTCAATTTAGCTTATGCAAAAATGACCTAACTACTTATTCCTCATAATAATTCGAAACATGTAGTTAATTTGCTTAATTATTATCTAAATAAGATTATGATAGCCTGTTATAATTACTACTCATAAATTACATAATGTACACCAATCATTACATGTCACGGAAGGTAAGATATTGGATCAATTAGAAGAATGGTACAAACAACCAGCATTGTTTTGACAAGAGAAGCAGTAATTCTAGATAATCACGGGTGTTCAATGTTCATGTATATACTTGTGTATGTACTTATGTATTCAGTATTTACATTAGATATTGGCCTTTTAAATATTCTACTTTATTTATCTTACATCCTTACAGATACACGGGCAACAATAAATACAATATCAAAATAACTCCAGAATATCTTCATACGATATTTATTTGCTCATAAACCATATGATGATTATATTAACTGGCTAAAGAATAATAGGATTTTTCTAATCACAAGCTGATACAGTGATGTGTCACCAGCCCACCTTTCAAGCCACACCTGTCTCCCTAAACACACACGGGAGGTTTTCTCAGCCATCAGGTGTGTTTGTCGGGCACACAGGCGGCCAAGGGTCACCAATGTAGGACAGTCACTATCTTGGTCACACAGGCGGCCATGGGTCACCAATGTAGAACAGTCACTATCATGGTCACACAGGCGGCCAAGGGTCACCAATGTAGAACAGTCACTATCATGGTCACACAGGCGGCCAAGGGTCACCAATGTAGAACAGTCACTATCATGGTCACACAGACAGCCAAGGGTCACCAATGTAGACAGTCACTATCATGGTCACACAGACAGCCAAGGGTCACCAATGTAGGACAGTCACTATCATGGTCACACAGGCGGCCAAGGGTCACCAATGTAGAACAGTCACTATCATGGTCACACAGGCGGCCAAGGGTCACCAATGTAGAACAGTCACTATCATGGTCACACAGTCAGCCAAGGGTCACCAATGTAGGACAGTCACTATCATGGTCACACAGTCAGCCAAGGGTCACCAATGTAGAACAGTCACTATCATGGTCACACAGTCAGCCAAGGGACACCAATGTAGGACAGTTACTATCATGGTCACACAGACAGCCAAGGGTCACCAATGTAGACAGTCACTATCATGGTCACACAGACAGCCAAGGGTCACCAATGTAGGACAGTCACTATCATGGTCACTTAGGCGGCCAAGGGTCACCAATGTAGGACAGTCACTATCATGGTCACACAGACAGCCAATGGTCACCAATGTAGGACAGTCACTATCATGGTCACACAGACAGCCAAGGGTCACCAATGTAGAACAGTCACTATCATGGTCACACAGTCAGCCAAGGGTCACCAATGTAGAACAGTCACTATCATGGTCACACAGTCAGCCAAGGGTCACCAATGTAGAACAGTTACTATCATGGTCACACAGTCAGCCAAGGGTCACCAATGTAGGACAGTTACTATCATGGTCACACAGACAGCCAAGGGTCACCAATGTAGACAGTCACTATCATGGTCACACAGACAGCCAAGGGTCACCAATGTAGGACAGTCACTATCATGGGCACTTAGGCGGCCAAGGGTCACCAATGTAGGACAGTCACTATCATGGTCACACAGACAGCCAAGGGTCACCAATGTAGGACAGTCACTATCATGGTCACACAGACAGCCAAGGGTCACCAATGTAGAACAGTCACTATCATGATCACACAGTCAGCCAAGGGTCACCAATGTAGAACAGTCACTATCATGGTCACACAGGCGGCCAAGGGTCACCAATGTAGAACAGTCACTATCATGGTCACACAGTCAGCCAAGGGTCACCAATGTAGGACAGTCAGTCGTTTATCTAACACATGGTAACACAGACAGGCCTCTATCACATATGGTCACTCAGACAGATCCCTATCACACACATGATCGCACAGACAAACCTCTTTCACAAATTATACAGTATAGTTACACAGACAGGCCTCTATCACAAACATATTCACAGAGGCATACCTCTGTTACATATATGATCACATACTGGTACTCAAGTCTCCTCACGCAAATAGTCATACAGACGGCTACAAGTCACCAATGTCGATCAGTTAGGCCGCTATTACAACACTGCTATCCAGCCATCTTGACACAATAGCTAAATGTTAAACTTGAGCTTTAAGGAATATAATGCACTGACTATGTATTTGATCACAAAAACAACTATGCCTGCTTCCATCTATTCGATGAAAGACATTCTTTCTACTGTTTTCTATTAACGACTGATGGAAGGGAAATCATCAATAGGAACAAACCATGCACCTACTGGGACTCTACTCCCATAGTAGATATATGACAATGAGTTTGAGCTGATGTGGTGAAATGTATTGTAATTGAGTAATCCTGATTGGTATTAGTAGATAACATATTTTGTAAAATCAAAACAATGTCTTCGCGAATCAACAATAGGGATGATGTTATAAACCAACAAATAAATCATATTAAACTAAAGCGAATCGACGTCTTTAACCCCTTCTGTACCACTGACGTTTTTGTATTTGTTTTCAGCTATATTTAGACGATTTTTTTTAACTTAGGAAGGATATATGGTAGCAAAAAGGATTGAGATAGTCTGTAGCTTTATAATTTGTAAACGTCCTTCCTAAGCTGAATAAAATTGTCTAATAACATCTAAAATAAGTGAAAAGGACGTCACCGGTACAGAAGGAGTTAAATGATAAAGACGTATCATAAACTAAAGAGATCATCTTACCGTAACCTTTATAACTCTGTCACGGTGGGGTTGGTCACTGGGGATGAGTGTGACAAAGGAAATAATAGAGTGGAGTCCAGAATCGTGACCCTCCTCCCTCCTATCTCGCTCTGGGTCAGAGATAAGTGAAAATAGAGATGTTTGGGTGACAGTATTGCTTTACTTCTTTGCCACTTCAGCCTCAAAAGTGAGGTTAACTCTTTTAGAATACCATGACACTTTTATTACTTTTATTCTTGAATGATGATGTGATGATGGTGTAATTGTTAGGGTGTTTAAAATCTGTATGTGATAACCCAAGTTCGAATCTCGGTGATGCAAATGCTTGCTTTCAATAATTTCTTTGGGAGGTGTTTGGTATTTGTGTGAAATTAATACAAATAAATTAAACAGAGGTTTTTTCTCTTCAGCTTGAGAAGGACTTGAGGGGTTTGCAGGGTTAATTGGGATAGTATTTAGCATATTTCTATTCCAATGTGGCCCTCGTATTCTGTATAGAGCCGTCTAATGCTAACCAGAATATTTTGTGAACATCTGTCATCGTAGGAAGGGGTTAGCTGACTTGCAAAGTAGATTACTAGTTTTACCCTGTTTATAATCAGAATTATAATGATTTAGATAACATTGTAATACTTGCGTTATTTGTCTGGCAGGTTCTCTCAAACATAGTAGGAAAGCAAGCGTCTTAGTTCAGATTCAGGAGATTGTTTTTACACATATGGTTACCAATGGGATCGTTACAAGAATATATATATTCTTCTGAGATAAATCTCAGTTTTCGAAGTGAATACGTACAATAAACTACCATAATGTTTTACGATTAATTATTCAGGAACAAATTACTTACACTATAATATATATGAGGAATTATGTGAAACCTAGAGATGAATGAAATAACAATTAACACATTAAATACGCCACTAGTTTTGTCTATATTTAAATTAATGCATTAATGTAATATTTGTGTTTCGATAAACATCTTTAGCTTCTGTTAAATTACTTATAACCAATTTGTGATTATACAAAATGTTATTATACACATTTTAATACAATACCGGGACTACTATAGGTAGCGCCAGCGAACTTGACAATAATCTTGATCCCTTAACTTCTTATAACTCGAAATATATGAAAGCAATCGGGCTGACGTTTCTATATTCATTTGGTAGGAGTCCACCAGGAAATAGGTGTGGATATTTACAGCCAGTTGGCTCTAGGCTCTTTTGAGTTACAGAGAGGTCAGAGATCAAGATTATTGTCAAGTTCGTTGGCGCTACCTATAGTCCATTTAGGGGGATATGGGCCGGTTTTCTGGACCACTTTCTCCCTCATGTTTAGCCCCAGTAGTGTTCAGATGTTAATATGTTTGCCCCATTAGTTAGTCGTTTTTAAGACCTTTCGCCCCATTTCTTCGTCAATATTTAGGTGCTATTTAGGTGTCGATTTTTTCCTTGGCGAACGATAGTGAGCCTTTAATGTTGGAAGAACCAGACTTCGGCCTGAACATTTTTCTACCGAAAAATGTACAAATTAATCTAGAAGGGGGATCTAATGGATCTAATTTCTTTTAATTTGATGGAGGTCTAGGGAGGAAACTAGAAAAATAATGAATACATGCAAAAATCACCCAAAAAATGAACCATCCCCCTTGGCACTATTTAGAAACATCCACAGTCATTCCAACAATACGATAGCACTCCACAAGCAGCCCCACACAGTATACACACAACAATAGGCAATTGGACTTATAACCCTCCCCCTCCCCTCCCCCTCCAGAAACAAACTCGTGACTAGAACGAATTGTCTCGATGGATGAGATTTGTTCATGGCCACCCCCTCATGGATCAAGGCATCTAGTACTATCATGCTTAGCTCCTAGATAGTTCAGAAATCGTGAACCCAAACCTCAGTAACTCAAAAATGTCTAAAACAAAATAATGAGCTGTAATTGTCCACACTTTATTCACTGGCTGACCCTTCCCAAGCGTTATGGCCTACTTACTTTGAACAAGGTATAGTTGGTTTGGTCTCACGGCCTGGTCATACGCCAATTTTGTTTTAAATAGATAAATTAACAGATAAATACAAAATATCCAGCACACTTTCATCTATTATATTGCTGTCTGTATGTGGGACGACAAACAACGTTGACTGAGAAGGAGTATCAAATAAAACCTAATGTGGAATGGTCCAATTATTGACGCAAGCACAGTATACTGATGCTTACAGAACCTGTTTTTAACATGGGTGCTTGTAGCAAAGCCATGGTAGCACTAAACAAAAACTCATGTATAATACAAAGAGAGATAAGATCACTATATCGCTTAAGGGGGTAGTAGTTAGTTTGGGGTCAATATATATATATATATATATATATATATATATATATATATATATATATATATATATATATACCGTATATAAATATATACTGTATATATACGGTATGTATAAATATATATATATATATATATATATATATATATATAAATGTGTACATTTTTCGGCAGAAAATGTCCCAGGTGAAGGCCGCTTCCTCTTATGATTATAGGCTCACTATCTCTCGCCAGGAAAAAATCGACACCTAAATGACACGATAGTTCTTAAAAATTGACAACGAAATGGAGCTAAAGGTGTTAAAATCGCCAAACTAATGTGCCGAACGTCTTAAAACTCAAAAAACAATGGGGATAAACACGAGGGAGAAAAGGGTCCAGAAAAATGACCCATCTCCCCTTAACCCCTCCCAGTCTGACTGCATTCCTTGGCCTTAAGAGGATTGTTTTCAAATTTGTGGATGATCCCATAATACCAATTGACATCTTAGCTCTTTCATATGCTCCAAGTTTTGGTTTTATTTTATATTATTTAGAAAACATTATATTACTTTTTTATTCATTCATGTTTTCAAGAGTTGCATCTGGTTTACATTTTCAGCTAAAGGCAGGTAGGTAAGTACAGTAAGTAGGCAGACAAACAGATAGACAAAACATTGATTGACTAAGTGTTGGCGTACTGTGTAATGTATGAATTAACAATCCAAAACAATAATACAAAAACTAGAAGTTCGAAAGACATCCTAGTCCATTAATTATAGGTAGGCCAGAAATTGTGACCCCCAACCTCTGTAAATAAAAAAGGGCTAGAGCAAATGAGCTGTAAATCTCCACACCTATTCCCCGGTTGACTCTTCCTGAATGGTAAAAATACCTATAATGAATGAACTATAGCCTCAAATAATTCCTATTACAGTCTGCATTACCATAGCCTAACATTAGCTATAGGTAGCGCCAACGAACTTTATAATACTCTTGACCCTTTAGCTTCTCACAACTCAAAATGAAATAAAGTAATCGAGCTGACATTTCTATAATTTGGGAAGAGGCCACCAGGAAATAGGTGTGGATATTTACAGCCAGTTTGCTCTAGGCCCTTTTGAGTTAGGAGAAGCTAAGGGGTCAAGATTATTGCCAAGTTCGTTGGTACTACCTATTGTATAGCTATACCTGTGTTTTACGTGCTAGCCATAATTATTGTCTGAAGGACTGTACTGGCTTTATAAAAATCGTTTCTTATCTATGTGATTATTTACCATTTATGTTCGTGTACCATTTAATAATGTAATGTACTATCTCTCTCTCTCTCTCTCTCTCTCTCTCTCTCTCCCTCTCCCTCTCTCTCTCTCTCTCTCTCTCTCTCTCTCTCTCTCTCTCTCTCTCTCTCTCTCTCTCTCTCTTTATATATATATATATATATATATATATATATATATATATTACTCATATCTATTTTTAATGAAAGATTTGGCTATCCTGTACAAATCAAACATTCAATCAAAGATGTATTTAGTCTTACATCACAAGATCTGTAATGCACAAGACAATATGTATGATTATTAAGTAAAAAGTAATATTCTTAGTGCACGCCACGGTAAAATAAGGGACCTTGAAAAAGCATATGTCGAGCGACATCTCGTTGATACTTAATGTTTTACACCGATATAAGCAAGTCTCAACTGTGTTGTTTTCTCATATGATCGGATTTCAGCGAATATTGCAACTCAATCAGCAGTCATAAATCCTCATCAAAATTGACAGATTTATCAGATTTGTTATTGTGTATGGCCTGTAACTGTTAAGACCAATGAAGACATTAAAGTATGTCGCAACACAAAATAAATGCACATATATGAGTTCTTAATGATGAAAGAAAATTATTTGCATTTTCAAGATATATACTTATTAAAGAAAATGTCCTTCTAGTCAGACGCCACCCTTCCATCGAATTTGGCCAAGTGCTATTATGACAGCCTGCGCCTCACTATGATATTAATGACTGCCAGAGGTGGTCATTATAATGGTCCCGTAATTCTCGGTGGGACATATTCTTATAAATGATTTCACTGCCCGACCATGACCGTGATTAATGGTCGGTTTGCCTGCATAATGGAGAAAAAAATGTTGTGTGGTGAAAATTCAATATCCGAAGGCCGCCATTCTCCCCTAATGGATGCTGGCCACCAGGGGGTCGCTACTGCCTAGATCATGGCAGGTGATTATTGTAAATATACTGGTACTATAATTATATAAGAGCACTCATTTTTTTAATCAAAATATATATATTCAGGAAAACTATTGCTAACTTTATCTTACCATTACGATTTTATTGTTGAACATGTAAAATTATATTATCCAATATTTGAAAGACTGAACACAAATTATTTGTGAATATAAATATTTGTTGGGTATTCTATATTGACTCATTTAGATATATTTTATCTTGATAAATCAAATTTGATTGAGTATTTGAAGCCATATATCTTATATGACTTATTGTTTCAATCCAAGTGTGTAGCAAATTAGGTTAAAGTGCGTTCATGAATACAATATATAAATTGTAATATCACTGGGATTATCCCATACCATGTATACCCAGCTGAAACAAATAATCGAAATATTGTTCTGATACTGATTTTTCATAGTACAAATTGAAGTTCAAGACAGAGTTTGTAAACTTCGACTCATGTCAATTATGACGGAAGAATCTATAAAACAACAGTAGTTTATATTGGTATAATAAGGATTATTTTATCCTTGCATATCTAACTAACTCTTGGCCATCCTCCTTTTGGGACTTTGGTGAGACTTGTTCTATTGGGCTAGACATATCGAAGGCCTTCGGTAGAGTCTGGCACAAATCTTGAATTTCCAAAATATCCTCCTTCGTTTTCTATTCCTCCATCTGTGCCTTTGTCTCTAATTTAATTTCTAACCGTTCCATATCTGCAGTCGTGGACGGTCATCGCTCACTTCCTCAACCTATCAACTCCGGTGTTCCTCAGGATTATGTCCTGTCTTTAGTTCTTTTTCTAATATTCATTAACGATCTACTTAAATGTTCGGTCGCGCTAATAAGTTATGGTTCTGTTATCATTACGTTTGGCTTGCTCTGTGCTGTATTAGTGTCTGTCAGATGTTGAATAGGGTGGGTAAGTGTAGTAACGTGTTTGTTTATTTCACTCGATATGAAGAAATGAAGCTTAGATATTGCTGAAACCAATTATTGATAAAAATATACTTGGTGCCGACACATCACTTATTAACGCGACTGTACCTATTGTCCTATCCACTTACATACTGATGACTCTACCTTACATTATTCAACTAGTTGTTCACAACAACCGGGTATGCAATCACTCCAAAACTCAAGTGTCGAGGCCATAGAGCCCCTTTTTTCTGGTCTATTATTTGTTCTGAATGTGACAGAGACAATCATGTTACTTTTAATGCCTCCATTACCCAATTTCTCCATCTACTGTATCTACCCGTCGCAATCTTCCACAAGACTATCATTTATTCTTCAGCAATACACAAATCAGCCCTTCATCTTCTCTCACTATTCTTGGTGTATCTTTTTCATCAGACCTTTCATCGAAAGATCATAATACCACTCTTGTTTAAACGACTTCCCAGAAGCTAGGTGTGCTCAACCGTCTCTGTGAGTTCTTCACCCCTGCACAGCTTCTTGCTCTGTATAGAGGCACAGTGCACCCACGTATCGAGTGTTGTTCGCATGCGTGGGGAGGTTCCACCCATACCGAACATCTCGAAAGAGATGTCAAAAGCATTTCGCTGCATCAACTCACTTCCTCTTACTAGTTCCCTACAATCTCTTTCTACACGCCGCAATGTATCATCTCTTTCACTTCTCTATCGCTATTACAACAATCAGTGTTCTTCAGAGCTCTCTCAGAGCAGTGTGGCGAGTGCTAGGCACCCGCCTTTCAATACAGTGCCACTCCTATTATCCAATTCTCCAACCATCAATCAATCTTTCCTTCATTCTATGAGTAGACTGCTTTAAACTTCGTGTGTCCAAGCATTTTGACCCCAACGTTCCTTGAGTTTGGCTCTCTGTCACTCCTTTGGCTTAGTGGGAGACACTCGTTACAGATAGCCTGCCTACTGTCTCCTTCATATACATAGACAAAAACAAAATTCACCGGAAAAATGTGGTATCAAAATGCCTTAATGTATTGGGGATTTGTGTTTTAATATTTTGGAGATTGATTTTATGGGCTACTAGAATAATCAGATAACTGGTTTCTACAGCGATTCAATGTTCGGCACCCGTGTAGAATTTGTAGCTCCTCCTTGTTAATGGCCGCGAGGAATCCAGGGGGAGAGCTGTAAAAATACCATGAGCCTGAGATGAAGCAGTTAATTAGTCACGAGAAGGACGCGAGACATAGGGAGCAGGTGTATTAGAGAAAGTAGCTGGAGCCGACCAACAATACACGGCTTATGAAGGGGCTCTCTAATTAGGGACCATGACGCGAGTGTTTGGCTTTGGTTGATGTATGTATGGACACAATATATCCCTCCTTGTAACGGCCAGAGGTCATTTGTAGGGGTGTCATGGCTCATCTAAAACTCTAATATGGTGTTTGAATTAATGTTTTGATTGCGAAAAATATATTATAATAAAAAAATGATGTAGCCTAAATAAATTATTTTGACTACAGTACGTAATGTTTGATGAAATGTACAATTGTACATATTGTACTAAACCGACTGTTGGTGTAGGGGTGGGGGGGGGGGGGGGTATTTTTTAAAAGCTTGATGGAGGCCCAAGGAGGTAACTAAACAAATATAAAAAGATATATAAATGAGGAAATATATACGCCCATCCCCACTTAAGGTCTGTGGGCCATGTCTCCCGCAGTCAGAAGGGTAGCGAGGGATCCGTCCTGGGCCGAGATAATTATTATATTTTCCCGGTCCTGTATCCGTCACTAGTGGTTGTAGACCTCGAGGGCGAGAGGCTCCCTGTAGCTACCTGGAGGAAGAGAGGAGGCAGGCTATTATGGTATTTATACTAGTAGGGGGTAGATTGTAAATAAGGCAACACTGATAGGACTAAGGCAAATATATGTCAAACATATTTATGTTAAATGACGCCCTATGAATCATCCTTAGGCTAAAGAAAAAACACTCCTTAGAAACCCTTTGGGCTAATTGTGTACATTTCTCGATAGCAATGTCTCCTAGCGAGCGAAAACAAGCCATCAATTATGTTGATTTAGATGGGAAAGACAGAAGTTGTTGTTGTAGACTTATGTTGAAGATTCGTTTTATTCTGCTGTATTTTTAAAGTATAAGCGTAATACCAGATGCATAGAAAAGTTGAAACGTGTATTGTTTTAAGAATGCATTGGATTTCAAAGCAAGATACACTCTGAAACATTACTTCGCTGACAACCTTAGTGAAAACCTTCGTGATTATTAAGTTACGAACACTGTACTCAGCATTTATCTTATTGTTTTATATCAATTTTATATTTCGATCAATCGCTTAATGGAATGCATAGTATTCTTCAAAGTGTATTTGGATTTTTCAGCGTAAAAGTGTGACTGTATGTATTGTTTATCAGTGGTGGTTATGTATGTAAATAGGGCGCCAGGCATTATTGTCATTTATCTAATGATAATGTTGGACAGGTTGGGAGAGAGGTATCCTGACCAGGATTCGAACCCACTCACCCAGGTACATGTGGGAGAGTTGGGCACCGTAAACACTCGGCCAAATATACCTGGGGTGAGTGGGTTCGAATTCTGGTCAGGATACTTTATTGTCATTGTAACATCATAGATATCAAGATATTTAATAAAAGGTGAATATATAATACCTTAGATGTGGTAGTGCTGACAGTAGATCTAGGTGTGGACGCTGTGCTGGTGGTAGGAAGGTAGGTAGAGTTAGACATACAGGTATGGTGATTTGTGTTGTGCTGAAGGTAAGTAGAAAAGTAGTCTTCGACATACAGAAAGTGCGGTCATATTTGTTGTGGGTAGAAATGGAGTTAGGTGTTGTGGTTGATGTCGTGGAGGTATGTGTGGCGATTGCACTTAGTTACTTAACATAGGACTTCAGAGGCTCTCAACCCTCCTGGATCATTAAGCCAGCACTCTGTAAGTCAAAGAATAGCTTCAGGACTAGAGCCTCTTTTCGAAACTCCAGTCCCTTCGATTGCGCTAGCGACAGGTGTGATGTTAATAGTGGTGTTACTGAGCGGTAGCTGTGGTTTGGTAGTGTTGGAGGTAGTTGTGGTGTCTGTGTTAGAGGTACAGCAGGTGTGGTGATAGATGTGATGTTAATGGTGGTGTTACTCTGGACGGCAGTTGTGGTGTGGTGGTGTTAGGGATATGTTCTGCAAGTGTCTTCTATGCCAGATTAGCTGAACAAATATCGGAGAAAAAGCGCCAGCATAGAAGCCAAATCATAACTTGGATGAGATGCCGGCTCTCTTTCTCGCTTCTCAGGTCTGCACTCCTGTGTCTCAGGGGTACAAGTTCCTCCCCGCTACAGAGGACAAGAGTGAGAGACTTGGACTTTGAAATGGTCGTGGCGGAGGGACGAATTGGGGAACAACTAGGTTGATTGTAGGGAGGTACTGGTACAATAAGATAAACTACAATGTAACTAGAATAAGAGAATAAGATAGATTGTACACCACGTTGTAACTGTCACCGTAATGTTAGAGATATGTATGGTGACCATTGTATGTATACAGTAGGTGTAGTAGTGTCGTTATTTTCGGCGACAGATGCGGTGATTGTAGTATTGTTGGAAGCAAATATTGTGGCCTTCATGGTTAAGTTGAATGTTCGGAAGTGGGAGTTAAATTGGAGGTAGTGGTCGCGGGGGGGGGGGGACGAGCGGTTGTAGGTTTATTGGTACAAATCTCTGGATATTTGTAGGTTTATAGGAACATGAGGTTTGGGGCGACAGTTAATCGGTACACACCTCTTTAAAATACGTTGAAATGGAGTGTTTTCGGTTAGGTTAGGTAAGTTAGGTTAGGTTAGGTTAGGTTAGGTTAGGTGAGGTGAGGTGGGAGTAATTGTAATAGCGGCAGTGGGTGGTAGCTGCTCATCACTACCGCTGAGAGAGAGAGAGGCCTCCATCCTTCCATTATCACCCAAGCCATTCCAGTCACGTTGGGAGAAGTGGGTTAAGGGGGAAGTACTCGCTATTTCCAGACCCCCTTCTCCCTCATGTTTAGCATAGTAATTTTGAGGTTTTAAGACGTTCGTTCTGTTAGTTTGGCGAGACCTTTCGCCCCATTTCTTTGTCAATATTAAGACCATTTATGCCATTTAGGTATCGTTATTTTGTTTTCCTAGCGAACGACAGCGAGCCTCTAATTTTAGAAGGAACCGGCCATCGGCCGGTATATTTTTCTACCGATTTGTTTTCCAAATTTATTTTAAAAGGGGGTCTATGGGGTGTTTTTCTAGGTTTGATGGAGGTCTAGCGAGGAAATTAGTTAATACATAAATATACCCTATATATGTATAGACCAAAAACCAAGCACTACCCCCTTAATGGACTTGGGCTCTGTCACTAATGGCCCCGCTCTGATAAGCTTCGCGGCCAAAGTTGCCACAGGAGATAAGGATTTTACGGTTCACAAGTTCCGCGGCTGCGAGAAGAGAATGGACTGGTACGTCAGGTTCCCGACAGATAATGTGCTTCAGTGTTCTGTCGCCATGGTTGATAAAGGGCTCGAGATTGCTGCCAGGGTGAGTTAACCCCTACTGTACCGGAGACGTCTTTTTAAATTATATTCTAGCTATATTAAGACGATTTTAAGCAGTTTAAGAAGGATCTGTAGTAGTAAAATGGGTTAAGTGGGATAGTTCTAAGTCTGTTAATTGCTGGAGGCCATTTTTTATACTGAAACAAATCGTCTAATAGTAGCCAGAATAAAGATTGAAAGACGTCGCCGGTACAAAAAGGGTTAATAAGCCCATCGTGTATCTTCTAGGATTGATATATAGCTAGAGCTAGAATCCCACTTATGACAAGGAGTTTACTTCAGAGAGAGATATTGACATTCTTAACATTAATCATCAATTACAAACCCGAGTGTACCTGAATAAACTAATGAAATAATTTGGTCCTCCCGGGATTTGAACTCGGGATACCACACCCAGAACATAAGCATCTAAACCATTACATCACTAACACAGTTAAAGGTTGAGAAATGCAAATAAGAGAATCGACTACCTGCTGGGTGTGTGTATTGAATTGCTCCGCAAAGTTCCCATCAATATTTCTCAGATATTTTGAAGATTTTGTAATGACATTTGGTGCTAATTATACAAACTTGGTCTTAATATGATGCCGACAAATGTATCGACAAATTTGCTGCTAAGGGATTCAATTTACCGTCAGATGAAATGAAACAGAGTATAGACAAATTCAAGAAACTTAAAAACAAATTATTTAGAAATTGGGGTCAAGAACAATCGTCGAAAAAAGTATTGTCTAAAGAGGGGGAATTTAAAGTTATGCTTCCAATTATAAAAGTAGTAAATAAGTATATACAGTAGTAGGAGGGCTTAGAAGAATAGTGGCGAATGTTAATAGCTGTATACGAGCACTCTATATTTCTCATTCTAAGATTTAAACGACTTCAAGCACGGTGTTTCCGGACATTTTGACTCTAGTGCACATTAATTTTGGATATATATATTTGTTATAGCCAGCATTATAACTATTTTTTGAGAATCCGAAAGAGACAATTTAACTTCAAGGAAAGTCTAGCATTCCCAAAATATATATATTAAAAGAAACTGGCGCAATGAGGTCTTTTAAAATGTTATCAGTAGCCGAGTTAATGCCGTCAGGAGAGTCATGGAACATCGTAATTAGCCATCAAGATAACCCTCCAAATTCCCAAGAATGCTGTCCGAGGCCTGAGGAGCAATGTGGCTGGACGTGAGTCATATATAGGAATAATACCTTTACTGTTTTACACCAGCCGCCATATTGTGTACTTGGCGTTGTAGACCTCCCCATATTATATAGCAATGTTTTTTTGTCAAACTTTCCTTTTGCATGTGATTATCGTGTTTCGCAATCTACGACATCGGGTAGGACAGTATAACATTTGAAATCATTAAGCGTAAATTAAACTATATGACTTCTATAAAACCTAAGGTAGCAGGAGCCTACAGAAGACCTAGGGCAGGGTGGTGGAAGGTGACGCTGATGGAAGGCTGGTCAATGAAGCATGGACACCAGGGAAGGATTAAATGAGACTAACCTGACAACCCCAAGTGATAAGAAACCAGGGGAAATGTTGGAGGAATGATTGGTATTGGCTGAATGGGATTATTAACTGAGAACAGTAGCTAATGCTGTCATGTTCGTTCCCGCTGACGTACTATTAATAATAGATAAGTAGATGTTTTTTGTTCTATGTGAATGAAGGAGACAAAAGGCACAGCTGACTGCAACAAGTGTCTCCCCCAAAGTAGAACAAGTGACAGAGCCAAATTCAAGGTACGTTCGAGTCAAAATGTCTAGCCAGTTGCCAATGCTGTCATTTTAGTTCCTGCTGACATACTATTATTAAACGATAAGTAGATGGGGATTTTTTCCTGTGTGAATGAAGGAGACAAATGGCAAAGCTGCCTGTAACAAATGTCTCCTGCAAAGTTGAAAGAGTGACTGAGCCATGTACAAGGTACGTTCGAGTCAAAATGTCGACACACGAAATGTCTGGGTACCGTAACCTAGGTAACCGATACATAGGTAGGTATATAACAAACACAGTATAGATGGACGGATGCACAGGTATTTAAAAACACATTTTATGTAGACACAATAGATGGATGAATGGATCGACATGTAGGAAGATTTAGATAAACTGTAATTTGAACGATAAATTTCGTCTTAATATAAACACAGATGTAAATACAGGTATTTTAATACACATAAATATCAAGCCCACAGTGTATGTATAGGCTGAATAGGTATCAAAACCTTTGCCCAATGTCTTTTTAGAATATCCCCAGGCTTACGAGGGTGACGTACGCGTTGCCACCTTCATGTATTTAGTTTCCTTCCTGGACAAAATAGTAGTGATGGAAGGGTGATGAATTTTATAACGGTTTCAACCCATTGGAACACAATACCTCATAATAGGATAATAGGCTTACAATAAGGTGGCAAACCCATACAGTCAACAGCGCATAATACGATCATGAAATTATGGGTAATGGGTTATACCGTAGGTAGCGCCAACGAATTTGACAATTTTCTTGACCCCTTAACTTCTCATAACTCAAAATTAATGAAAACAATCGAACTGACATATCTATCGTTAGGGAAGAGCCCACCAGGAAATAGGTGTGGATGTTTACAGCCAGTTTGTTCTAGACCCTTTTGAGTAATGAGAAGTTAAGGGGTCAAGAAAATTGTCAAGTTCGTTGGCGCTACCTATAGTGACTTAGAAGTGGAGTAGCCTGTTCAAGCATCACTTCACCACCATCATATATGATTAACACATATCCGTTTCTACTAAGAGAATATGGCGTCATTGAAAGACCTATCTGTGCAATGCACATCAATGGTTTGGGTAATTATTGATAAATATTTGTATATATATTGTATTAGATACTGCATAATGACTTAACGACATAGGTATTCTGATTGATATACAGAAATATTCCTCTTACTAATGTCAATTCACCCATACACTTGTATTATATATGTGTTGTATTTATTTATATAATTATTTATTTATTTATCTATGTATTTAGGTTATGCCTACATACAGTACTGTATTACCTTTTTGTTATAATCAGTAACCTTGTCTATCCTACCACTGATCATGAGGCCCTTTTCAGTTAATTAGTTTGTCCTAGTCACAACACAGTCATTTAGTGTTGCCCCTTTGTTTCAGAAACAGCATTATTCATGATGTTATGCTATTTGTACTTTGATTACATATGTATATTGATGAAATTGTTCGTTTTTGGTTTTTAGACTTATTGTTTTGTTTTAATAATATCTGATATTTTTCCCGACCTCTTTCCAAACCCACACTTTAATCAGTTGACTACCAAGTTGAATTATCATCATGACATAACAAAATGCAATACAATCATGTCAACTTCATAATAGTTTCGGCTCCTGGGGGTTATTGCAAGTAGAAAGGACAACTAAATCTACACCTTGTTAACAGAAACGTGTATTTTAGTGAATCCATTACAACTATAATAGTGCAAATTGCTATAACTTCGAGAGGGGTTGGGTGTGAGGGGGACCTGCCGGGTGTGGGCCCATCGGCGCTCTACAGACCCCGCTTTCGAACCTCTGACCGTTTTGGTGAGGTCGGTCCTCATGGTGCTAGTGAGCTAGGCCTATAATTAGTCCTTATAATTAGGGTTGGGTGTGAGACGGATCTGCGTTGTGTGGGCCAATCGGCTTTCTGCAGACTCCCATTTTTGTATGTTCTTATGTAATTATTGGCATGTCACAGCTAGGCTCTGAGACCTTTGAATGCTCCAATTTTCCATTCAGAGTCGTTATCTTAAGATGCACTATTGTAGCATGGCTTTTGATGGCAAAAGGACATATAGAGTATAAATATATGTATATTTTCACGTTGGGGAATAGACAGTAGATCTACCTAGTTTTAAGATATAGATTAGATAAATACCAACGGTAACATTTCCAATTTATTTGAATCAAAGCCATCAGCTATGACCGTTATGCGACATATATTTTCAATGTTTAGACTTGTTTCTTACTAAACGTATAATTCTTATATTTTTTTCAGTCACTCTTTTTCGCAGCACATTTCCCGAGAAGGAGAATCACCGACTCACTATCATTAACTGAGTAATTAAAACGCCCAATGGCCACTTTAGGCTCTATAACCCAGATGCCTATCATTAATTGCATCGGTTCTAGGAACACCTTAGATTCAAATAAAACGTAAGCGAAATGTGTAAATCATGCTCACTTCTACGAAAAAGCATTGATTAAGTCGGCTTTAATTTCACGTTCTAGACACGCTTCACATGTTTTAAGCATCCTCATTCAAACTTACACGAAAATAATGTATGTTATTACTTTATCACTAAAGGTATCCTCATATACAAAGTATCTAATTTTGTTTGACACACACAATTTTGTAATTTTGAAGGTGTATTCAGCTTGCTCTTCAGTGATGCATTACAATTGGTTTGATAATGCGCATTCCATAAAAATAAGTCAATCCCCAGCATAAGACAAATTAATTATTATCATTACATACTGGTTGACACAATCTAAGGTTCAATCTGAAGATTGAGTTGTATACAAGGCTTTTTTTCCGAGTATTTTCGAATGGCATATATTGAAAGTTAAACTTATTATCATTAACGTGGCAAATTACTAAATCGTCTCATTTTCATAGATGCATGACATATTTTTACAAACCATTAAGCAGTTCAATCAAAGCCTTTATTATTTATGATTGCATACTGTAGTATCTAATTTTGGCTCGATATAACTCCAGAATAAAGTAAAAAATTATAAATTATCCGCATCTCTACACCTCGACTAAGCTTTCATGCTACCCTCCTTTTTCGATAGCAAATGCACTTTGCGAAGGCCAGCTTCTCTTAAATTAGAGGCTCGCTATCGATCGCCAGTTAAAAATCGACACCAATAAAGCACAAAAAGTCTATATCGACAAAGAAATGGGGTGAAAGGTATTAGAATCGCCTAACTAATGAGCCGAACGTCTTAACATCTGAAAACATGAGGAAGAAAGGTGACCAGAAAAACGCCCCATGTCCCCCATTAAAAATACCAGCACGACCATGAGCGACTTTGTTTTATAACCTTAGATCAGTATCTGGATGAGGGAGGGAGCTGAATTATCCACACGTTGATATTAAACTCTGTCTATCCTTGTCTCGCCCTCTCTTTCTCTCGCCCTCTCTCTCTCTCTCTCTCTCTCTCTCTCTCTCTCTCTCTCTCTCTCTCTCTCTCTCTCTCTCTCTCTCTCTCTCTCTCTCTCTCTCTCTCTCTCTCTCTCTCTGTCTCTCTGTCTCGTCTCTCTGTCTCTCTCTCTCTCTCTCTCTCTCTCTCTCTCTCTCTCTCTCTCTCTCTCTCTCTCTCTTTTTCTCTTTCCATCCCAATTTGAACATTGACAATAATTTCAGAAGTAACACCCCGTTCTTAACAATCATCATCAATTACAAACCCAAATGCACTTGAATAAACTAATGAAATATTGGAGATTATAGTATTTGTAACAGCATGTACTGTAGATAGCATTATAAATCGCGTGCGTTGTATCAAAAGTAAAACGAGTACCGATCAAAGAATATTGTAATTAAGATCCATAACGGACCTACCTTGATATATAGTCCTTTTTATAAATCTAAAGTTAGATATCTATTATGCAATATATGTGTATGTGACCTTTTCTGTTTGGTGAAGCATACCATTGAAAACATGATTATAACGCTAGACGATATACTACACACAGCATGACCTATGAATCTGGACGTGTACCATAGTTAGATGGATGAATGTTATAACCACAAGCATACAAACACTACAAATACACTCGTCTTTACATTGCTGTGTAAGCATGATTTCTATATTCCAAATTGTAAGTTAGTGGTGCTGGACTACATAATAACACAACCTAGTATAATGTTCCATTAACAATATACAGTTCTACCAGGCATGGTATATATAACGTATCTAAGTACAATTACAGATCAAATACGTCAACACCTGATATACAGTAAATATACTGTATATATATATATACAGAGAGAGAGAGAGAGAGAGAGAGAGAGAGAGAGAGAGAGAGAGAGAGAGAGAGAGAGAGAGAGAGAGAGAGAGATGGTAAAAGCAAATATGGTTCAACTGTTCCTGTAATTGAACCTGCATGTAACAATAGAATACTATATTTTACCTGTGACCACTCCAACGCATCAGGTTATACGATACTCCTATTCTCCTGCTAAACTGCTTTAATACAGTAGGTGATAATGTTTCTGTATTTCGTAATTTTCTTCTCTGAATATCAAATTTTTGTCAATCCTACTTGATTATCCTCTTTCCTACTTTATCTCTTATTTGTATATATTTGCGAAATTTACATTTCCTGTTAGAGGAATTACATTATGGTTTTTGTTAATTATTTTGTGGTCACTACTTACCTGCTCTGAATCATTGTTCTGCATTTCACCAATGATTTGTTACATCGGTTACCTCTTTCGATTGTAATCGTATAACCTGCCCAGCTGCTCTTTTCTGCGTCCATCTATAATTCATCCCCCGTGCCCTGACATCCTGACATTCCTGTTCGAACCACTTGCCCTCATTTGTTCCCGACCTTCCGCTTACAAATGCCCTCCACTTCTTCATTTGCGTCCCACCCTCAGTCTTCTACGGGAAAGATTTGGCCTTATTTATATCTACAGGGCACCATGTTGCATATCTCAGGCTATTATTACGATCTTGCTAGGTACTTACACCTCATTTAGAACTATAAACGAAATACTAAACTTCATTTACCATTAAAGAAGTTTAACAGATAGCCTATTCGGTCAATAAAACACGATCATTCAACACCATATGCTGGGAACTGTAGATAAACTAATCTGATGTCCCTATTAAGCCTTTCTGTACAAGCGACATCTGTATTAAATTGATTTCAGCTACATATAGACGATTTTATGAAATTTAGCAAGGATGTGTGGTGGCTAAAAGGATGAACTGAGATAGTCTGTAGTCTTTTAATGGGTAAACGTCCTTCCTAAGCATAATATTAACGTCTAATAGTTGCCAGAATACAATGTAAAGGACGTCACCGGTACTGAAGGGGTTAATACCTACGGACCTTTTCACCTACCTCTTTACCTTGCCCATCAACCGCGTCCCGATTCCTCCGACCTCTTACCCAGGATACCTTTGATAAGTCCTGCATGCAAATCATCCCGTTTTCTTTGTGTATCACTCACCTTCTGGCATATTCAACCAGTGGACCTACTGTACTACGATAACCTACCTACTTATTTATACGTTCTCTTCGCCCCCTGCCTCACTCACTCTCTCACTCTCACTCTCTCTCTCTCTCTCTCTCTCTCTCTCTCTCTCTCTTCGTATATCTATCATCTTGCATTAATAATCTTGACAACATAATTTCGTGTCTGCTTTTGCATAGTTCGTTCATTGTACTGGAAGGAGACCCCAGCTGCCTTCAACACTTACCTGCATTGGTGGTACAGTTGGCCAAATAAATCGTGTCTGCGCTGTCATTACGTTTTGCTCGTTGTATGCTGTATTAATGGCTGTCAGATGTTGAATAGGGTGAGTACAGATAGGAACATGTTTGTATATCTCACTCGAAACGATAAATTGATGCTTAGATAGTGCTGATACCAATGATTGATCGAAATATACTTGGTGCCACGACATCACTTATTTGGTCGACTGCCATCACTATGAAGCTTTTAATCCTCTGACGTATGACGCGCTTATACGGTTATTTTGGCTAACATAAGTAGACCATTTTATATAGCTTAGGAATGATCTGTGGGAGTTTAACGGGTAAAGACTATCTCAATTAACACTCTGAGTTCCATATACTGTTCATAATCTTAGTAAAATCGTCTACTATTAGCAAATGTATACTGTCGAAACGCGCCATAATGCTCAAGGTGTTAATTCAGTAGTACTTTAGTGGTAAGGAATACTTGAACATAACCTAGTGATACAGACAAAAAAACGAACATTAACTAGTGAATCTCAGTATCTTTCTATGTATTGCTCAAGCAGTTTATCAATTCCTTCTACTGTACTTCTCATTTTCAGCTTGTTCTTCCTCTGTCCAATTACTCTTCTTTCCTATTTTACTCCAGCCTTTGTGTCTGGTCATAATAGTTCACACTTGTCTCATATATATATATATATAAATATATATATATATATATATATATATATTAGCGTCTCCAAAAACTGTCCAGAATATCCTACCCATGACTGTACCTTCTATTGCTTATATTACCACTATTCGGAACATACCATATTCAGGCTGCCATTTACCGTCAATTTCTTTGTTGTATCCTAAATTCTTGGAAATATTGATGGATGGATTACCCATTAATATTGCACACTATAGTCACGATTTCAACATTTAGCTTAGTGTGTGTATGACTCCAGCTCCCCAGTTAATCTACACATATATTTTATATCCTGACTTCTCTACATATTTCGTAATCCTACAACTAGCCTACCTACTAGCCTAAGAGTTAGCACTTGTACACTTTATCTGATACAACGATAATCTAGAATCCCTCCCACCATGAGCTAAGATTATCACAAACTATACTTGTTTATGTAACTTTGTAAATACCATCACCATTAGCAATGTTCTATTCTACCTTCAAAGTAAGCCATTTATTTGTCAGGAACACCAAATTCAGCTAGGTGTAAGTATCATCTATCTTTTGTTATAGTATAAAGAAATGTGTGTGTGTGTGTGTGTGTGTGTGTGTGTGTGTGTGTTTTTTTTTTGTATATGTGTATATTATATATATATATATATATATATAAGAGAGAAAGAGAGTTAGTGTTAGATTTAGTTTACATTTCTCTTTTGCCTGTTTGTGGCCGGCCACGTCATCGCTTTCAGGATTAGCTATTTTTGTTATATTTCACACAGTAAATATCAGTGGTTGACATGAATAAATTAATTTAATTCACGTTGTATTTACAAAATGTTATTCATAGAATGTAACATCTAATATAATTTACGCAAGACGACGCCATTCATGAAGGATGGTGGACTTCACATATGCCTATATTATTTGAAATAATATAACGGATGCTATAAATGCATCAACAAATTTGTGTAAATTACTCATTGATTAACAAACATCCATTTCTTATTCCCGATGGCTATATTGCAATAATGCATATCAATACCGTTTCACGATTATCAATAATTCACTATACATCTCGACAACAAAAGAAGCATTTTATTTTAACCATGGCATATACTGTAGAGCAAGAACATGGTCCGTTTGCTTCCCACCAAAATCTTCTTCTTATCGCACACGAATCTTTTGATATTTGTTTCACATTCCTCTCCTTTTATCCACCGAGTTTCCTTTAGGTTTTCGGCTTCATGTTGAGTAGCATCTTTTCTCGATTTTTGTTTTCGGAGGCAATTCTGCTTTCCACTCGACTGACTTTCTTCCTGTGCTTCGCTGCTTGTGGGGTTGATACACAGCCCCTCCATTAAGTTGTTTAATGTCAATCCTCATGTGCAGGCTTCCTTGAGGGCAAGTATTGGCTTTATTATCTGAAACCTCCATGTTTAGCCCCACTAGTTTTCAAATGTTAAGACTTTCGCCCTATTCTTTGTCAAATATTTAGATCTTTCATGCCATTTAGGTATAGAGTTTTTCTGGCGAGCGATAGCAAGCCTGTAATTTAGGAGGAACCGTCCTTCGGCCAGGAAATTATTCTACCAAAAAATCTACAAATATATCTCGAAGTGGGGTCTTTGGAATGTTCTTTGTTTAAGTTTGATATAGGTCTAGGAAGCAAACTAAAAATAATATATATACCGGTAATAATAGAGAATAAGACATTCAATAAAATAACGTCCCCTTATAAGGCCAAGTGTTATATGGTGTATTGTCTATGATGGCTTTGAATACGGTGTCGACTTTCTATTATTGTAATGGGGTTTGCATTACACAATTGCATTCAGTTTTAAGGAAAGCGTGCGCGATTCAAGTGATTAACAGAAATAGTTTGTATCCTTTTGTTTCTGATAGGTCCCCAGATGAATGTAACTGATTAGGCTACTGTTGTTCATATTAACATACAATATAAATAAAAGTGTGCTATCGTATGCTTAATTTATTTTTCTTATTTATAGATGTTTTTATTCCAACAACTAATCATAACCTCTAATCCCTTTAACCTGATGACGTGCAGGCTGTTTTAACTAAATAGTTCAATTCGTAATACCATCATATATATATATTTTGATTGAATAGACTAATGATTTACCCCTCGCCCGCAAAAAAAGAGAAAACAATATATATATATATTGACTACTTTGATATCCTGAAAAGCATAAGTAATGTAAAAGTTTTTGTGATCATAATATAACACCCCAATAATTTGCCAACATATAAATTAAATATTCTTAATATTTTCAGCTCGGCAATCATATAGGATATTATTCGTGTACTTAAAAGAGGTAATGAAGCGAAAACAATATCGTTAATTAAACACTCCAATTAACATCTTTCTAATCACTTCTGAATCTCCAACAGCATACTAGAATATTTAGCAGACAAGACAGCGGTGTAGTTAAAGATAATGAAACTATTTAACAAATAGTTATGTTTTTTATGACCAGAGGAACAATGTTAGCTATCCTTCCCTCCCCAGCTTAACCCCTTCTGTACCACAGACGTCATTTCAACTGTATTCTAGTTATGTTTAGACAATTGTGTGCAGTCTATGAAGAATCTATGGTAGTAAAAAGGGTTAAAGGTGATCATTAGAAGCCTGTTTATTGCTAGAGGCCCTTTTTATACTGAATGAAATAGTCTAATAGCAACCAGAGTAAAGTTAAAAGGACGGCACCGGTACTGAACTGATTAGCGTACAGTTGGCCACATGCATTTACAGTATATGATTGTATTAGTAAGAAGAAATCGACACCTGGATGGGAATAAACGTCTTAAAACCGTTGGCTGAATGGGGCCGAATGGATACAAGCCAGAGAAAGAGAGAAAAAAAGGGCCCCCTTGAAGGATATAATATGTTTACGAGGTAGTTATTGTCAAATATTCTCAATAAAACCATCTGATTATTATGATTAGTTGTTCAATTATTATTGAGGATTTTGCTTGTTTTTGGAATGATCGAGCGCTATATTTTAGCTAATCCACTAGGCTAACAAAAAACACCTTCCCAGGACTGAATAATGAACACCATATGAGGAAGATCACTTTATTGACAACGTTTCGCAGATAGCTTTTTCAGGTCAGGTATCTCTCTCTCTCTCTCTCTCTCTCTCTCTCTCTCTCTCTCTCTCTCTCTCTCTCTCTCTCTCTCTCTATCTTTTGCATGTACGGCAATTACTGGAGGGAACGGAGGTTGGGGAGAGAGTTTTTTTTTTGTCTATCCTTAATTCTTCAACTTTCCTTTTCTATCGGATATGCCATCTCTTCTAGAATTAAGTCCTGACCACCTCGTTTGGATCATAAGGTCCTTGTGGGCAGTGTATCTATGTAAATCTATGTATGAAAATATATGTAAATCTCTCTCTCTCTCTCTTAATACTCAAGCATCTCTGAACGGGTCTAATTGTGTGATGTAATACAGCCCGAATGATGGAAATACTATTCTCAGGGCCCCGGGCCAGCCAAAGAGCCTCACCCTTATTAAGTATTCAAAGAAGCCCCTATCTAACAGTGTTGCTTCTGGCGTAGATGGCTTATCATATGCTACTGCTATTACCTTCATCTAAATAACTCCTTGTTTTCAATTTGTGTACATGGTATTTAAAAATTATTGTAGATTTGCTAGTGAATATTAATGTGTTGTACTAATTCACTCTACATAGAGAGAAAAGGAAACTATTAACCAAGTTTCGAAATAACCAATCTAATTATGTTTAGAAAATCTTTTCAGAAATGCATACAAACAATCCCCAAAACTATGCTTATCTCTGCTGTACATTCTGAAGCACAAATAATGGTTCATTATGAGTCCTCAAAAAAAAGTCAACTTCCGATATAGCCTGCTAATATTAGGTATATGTATAATGAAATATTCTAAACAATATTTGATAGTTTCAAAAATCTAGAATCAATATGTGTGTGCACTTTACGCCGCTTTCATTTTATCTAATATATCAATACGAATATCTTCAGTATTAAAATTATTATATAGGAATAAAAGGGACAGTTGAAATATATTTGTCCTTCCAAAGCTGCATACAATTATTTAATGTTAGCCAGAATAAAGTGCGAAAATGTTATAATATAGAAAGGGCTAAACATACCAGATCTGCCAGCTTAACCCAGCCAGGTCTCTCATGCCAAGGGAACATAAGCGTCACAGACAAATGTGTTTCCACGACTTACGACCACCCTAAATTTTCACTTAAGGGTGTACTACTCGCTTTCTCTGGACCCCCTTCTCCCTCGTGTTCAGCATATTAGGTTTGAGGTTTTAAGATATTAGTTTGGCAATTTTGAGACCTTTCGTCCCATTTCTTCGTCAATGTTCAGACTGTTCGTGCCCTTTAGGTGTCGATTTTATCCTGGCGAGCGATAGAGAGCCTCTAACTTTAGAAGGAACCGGCCTTCGGCCGGGAAAATGTTCTATCGAAAAATGTACAAATTCATCTTGAAAGGTGGTCTAGGGGGTGTTTTTCTAAGCTTGATGGAGGTCTAGCGAGGAAACTAAAAACATAAATTAATAGATAAATATATCTACCAAACAGCAAGCAGTACCCCTTTAACAAATTACGAGTTCGGAAGCTTTTGCCTCCAACCAAGGTCTTGAATTATTAAAGGAGAGTAAGTTAATGAGGCGGAAAATTATTTATGAACATTCTTCAGCGTTGCACATTACGGGTTAGTAGCCTCCTATATTGGTTTGTATGCTAGAATTATTATAATTTAAATGTCAGCAGAAGGTATGATTATTTGTAGAATATTCTGTCAGGTCAAACTATGTCAATGGCTAAGTAAATATTTGTAATTCTTCTTAATATAAATGTTGTATTACTAGTTACGTAAGGTATAATTAGTCGAAACATATTATTTTACGGTAGTTGTGAATAAAACCATCTAAATTACATTATTTGTTTGCATAAAGTGGTTAACATATCAATTCCTAATTGTTAACACGATCATGGTAATTATAAGACACTTCATCTCCCCAACGTGTATTTTTTATAGTTTCGTATACGGTATGTTCTTCAGAAATCGTAATCTAGTTCAGGGCGGCGTTACTTTGGATGTATTTATGGTATCCAACCTCCGCCATACAATTAGCCAATACAATATTAATTTCTGCTATGGCCAGTTATCGTACTACTGTCGAACATAAATAACCACCACCACCCTGGCCACCTGTACCACCACTACCGGTCTATAGTTCTTATCGCCACCATCACCTCACCCACCACAGCTGTTTGTAATAAGAGTTTCACCATAAGTGTTTTTGGTTGCAACCATACTGCATAACTCGCACTGTGTTCTTCTCGATATTTATGCTGTGCCTAACGCCCTTATCATTATACATTTCCAGAGGAAAACCATAAACCCTGTCGAACGAAGTCGGTTGGAATATGGCTACCTTTAAGGAAGGGAACGTTATCAACTTGTCTTTCAATCATTCATACTGTTTTGTCGATGTTACCTCCGTCAATGAAGTTGGACGGAGGTTATGTTTTTGCCTCCGATTGTGTGTTTGTCTTTTTTGTATGTAAACAAGATATAAGTAACACCCCGTTCTTAACATTAATTATAAATTACAAACCCCAATGTACTTGACTAAACTAATGAAAGCATATGGTCCTTCCGGGATTCGAACTCGGGACACCACACTCAGAACATAAGCACCTAAACCATTACACCACCTACACAATTAAAGGTTGAGTACACGATCACGATTAATATCCATTTTCGAATTTTGGATATCAATCTCAATATCTCAAAAAGTTATAAATTAGCCGGTATTCACGAAATTTGGTGGGCAGATAGGATATGCGTCAAGGAAGAAGTGATTTCATACGCACTCTCCCGAGTACTCACTTAGTTTAGTAAGGATTGGAAACACCCTTACTTAGGAATATGGCCTTAGCTTCCTGTAGTACAATAAATGAAACACAATAGATCTGATGCATAAGACATGCCTTACAGATATGTCTTAATCTAATAGCAGATGGTTCCAAGCCCAAGGTAGTTGTGATGGCATTTCCTGTAAATACGACGTTGTAACCCGGGAGAGTCTGTGCCTATCATTCTGATTTATAATTCGATGGATGCTTATTCTGGCTGTATTCTGTTTATTGGATGTTTATAACACAGTAATAGCTCATCATGGAGGTAATTTTCTTATACACAAGAATTATATAAACAAATACATTTATAATAAAAAGTCTATCGCAAAAATGAACGTGAGTTACATGAATAAATGTGTTCACCCTCACCCAGGATCGAACCACTGACTGGCCATGGTTTGCTCCTCGGTGAGAATGAAAACATTTATATATATAAAGGTTTATCACCACTATCAGTACCCCTCATCTATTCCCTCCGCCATACTTCTACCGTCGCAGGTGTGGAGGTCCTTTTACATACACAAATAAACAAATAAATAAATAAATATATAAAAGTCTATCAATATCACCATCATTCTCATCTAGCCCCACCCCCATGCTTCTCCCGATGCTGCAGGTGTTTTGGTGATGAGTGGGGAGGCCGAACCCATTCATATTGTTTTTGCACTTGGCCTCTGACAGCTTTGTAGTTTGGTCTGGGTAAAATGACAAGTGGCGTGGAATGGGGCGTCTGCGAGAGGGGAGGGAGTCTATTTTTTGCAACTGTGATGGAGTAGTTTATACAGAGGTCGATACCAATGATACTCAGCATAGACAAGCTATACTGAGTATATTCAGCCCGGCTTCTTATATCCAATTCAATACATATTCGAATGTAACAACTACTTTTACGTAGGGGAGATCAGTGAAATAAGGTTGTTATTTATATAGCAAAACCGATATGTTTCATGTATGCATTTACCAAAACCAACCTACTTTTGCATATTCTAAGGCTGGAGTGGCAACGTGTGTGTGTGGTGGAATAATTATACATTAGGCAGTGGTGCTATATACTCAAACTGGCCTATCCAGGTTGCATATTACATTGTGAGTGACCTGTTCAGCTGATGGAAGGATTGCGAGCTACGCCAAATTGGTGGTAGTTCATCACAACCTGCTCGTAATTTCTTCACCTCTGCCACGCTTTGGTGTGGAGGTTGTGTTGTGGTTTGGATGTGATACATATATGGAGTCGGAGTACTTCAGTGGTGCCTTCAAATGTTGGTTACGTGATTGATGCCGTCTGAACGAGGCTACTGGAATGAGAACCTTGTTATAAAATGTGATGGCAACAAACCTACCCATGCCACTTCAACTTACAGCAAAGTAGGTTTCCGTAGCTAGTTTACTTGTCCTTTCTTTTGGGTATTCAAACTACACTATGAGGTTAGTCCCTTTCGTGCAAGCATACTATCTGGAAAAAAAAAAAAAAAAAAAAAAAAAATATATATATATATACCGGTATATATATATATATATATATATACTGTATATAAGTAAAAACAAGTAATCAAATATGTTCAAGGTGATAAGAACAAATCATTATATTCTGTTAGTCGAAATCAGTCAGACATCATAATCGATTCTCCACTGACCAAAACAAATGGCACTTGTGTTCCATGAGGAAGCTCCAATATGTCTTGACCAACGGTAGGAGACAAAATAATGTTTTAGTTCCTGGCAGAATGAGAAAATAGGCGAGTGGCGGCGGAGATAAAAGGACTAAAAGAATGGTTGTTCGGGGCCTGACAGATGGGCTGAGTGGATATTGAATCTTAACAAGGACCCAGAAAGGTTTAGTGGTTGTGTTGGACCTTAGTGAAAGAGATAACTGGAGACCTCAGCCTGGAGGACATTTGTGGCCATAACAGGGAATTCAAATGAGTGAAAATTCTAGACTAATATTTTCGCCTGTTTTTAACATATTACTCCTGCAATTATAGAAAGGGCTTTTGTATTGCTACTAATCAGTAGACTGCCGAATAAGAAATGCTGGATATATGTCGGAAACACTCTCCTGTGGCTCCTCTTCTCCAATATACCTACATAGCAAATTCCTATAACAGGTGATCTTTTAATGTTCATGGCTCATTATATATATAAAGATTATATTATGAACGTTCGCAATTAAGAGATCGCAATTTATGAAGATTCCCCTTTGTGATAATGTGTATATTCTGGGGATCATTAGACTATTGAATGTAGTTTAGTAAGGATCCACAAAAATATTCATATCTATTTTCACCTCTTTGACTTCCAAACTTCCTTGATAAGATTAAAATAATCGTGTAATGATAGCCAGAATTTCCCAAACAGAAACCTATTCTACTTAAAGGTGATATTTGTGTTCTTTCTGGACCGGTTGCTCCCTCACACTTAGGCCATTATGTATTTAGATTTTAAGGCGTTCACCTCAACTGTTTGGTTTTTTAATACCTTTTGACCCATTTATTTGTCAACTTTAAAACCTATCCTGCCATTTAGCTATAGAATATTTCTCCTGGTGAGTGATAGCGAGCATATGATTAAGGAGGAACCGGCTTTTGGCCGGAGCATTTTTATACCGACAAATGCACAAATTTATCTTGAATGGGGGTGTTGGGGGGATTTTCTTAAGCTTGATGAAGGTCTAAGGAGGGAACAATTAAAAAGAAAAATAATACGTACAATATGTATTAATTAAAAAAAAAAAAAAAAATATATATATATATATATATATATATATATATATATATATATATATACCGGTATATACCTCCCCTGAACTGAAAAGTCGGCCAAATAAGTGATGTCGCGGCAACAAGTATATATTTCGATCGATAATTGGTATCAGCACTACCTGCTGTAAGGTTTAAAGCATCGTTCCGAGTAAGATATACATACATGTTCCAACACTTACCCACCCTATTCAACATCTGACAGACATTAATACAGCACACAGTGAGCAATACGTAATTACATCGGAGGCACTTCTTTGGCCAACCGTACCACAGGTGCACGGTGCAGGCTATAAGGTTTGGGTCAGGGGATGGTCAGAGATTCAGCTGCCGGGAAATAGAAGGGTTGGGTCGGACAAGTTGCCGCGTCAGGTTGAGTTAGGAGGTGTGCAAGTTTATTTCATTGCAACCCACTTCTGACAATTAGTTCATTTAGCAATACCACGCCTCGGCCGATTCACTGTTAACATACTGTATAATGTATACACTACTGCATCAGCATGCTTTACTGTATCCTGTATAGTTTTATTTTATACTGTATATATATATATATATATTTTTTTTTTTTTTTTTTTTATGGAGCCATTTGAATTAAATGGTTAGTTTTCGTTCGGTTAGTGAAAGTTAACCATTATAGGTCGTATTTTTAATGACTGGTAAGTACTGGGTTGCATGAAACAAACGAACGAGTGATTAAATCCTGTACCAACGACGTCTTTTTAAGTATATGGTGGCTATATTCAGACGGTTTTGTGCCGTTTAAGAAGGACCTGTGGTTGTGAAATGGTAACGTGTTATAGTTCTATAAGCCTGTTAATTGCTAGAGTCCTTTTTAAATTGAATATAATCGTCTAATAGTTGCTAGAATAAAGTAGAAAAGAAGGGGTTAATAATTAATGGACTTGGATCAGACAACTTGGTATTCTGGACAGGCGCCCCAGATACCACAGACTAGGCCCCAGCTGCAGGTCTCCCCCCCCCCCACCTCCACCTCTCCCTCCCCCTCTCCCTCCCCCCCACCCCCCAACCCACCCACCCACTCTCTCCCCCCCACCCCCCCCCCCCCCCCTCTCTCCTCTCTCTCTCTCTCTCTCTCTCTCTCTCTCTCTCTCTCTCTCTCTCTCTCTCTCTCTCTCTCTCTCTCTCTCACTGATGAATAGTGATGAACCTGTCTGGCCTAATTACTTTGGCCTAAAGAGTTTATCCTGCTATGCCTTATTCCTGATTCTTCTACTACTTACGAATATGTAGGTCACATAAATGAACAGATGTTAAGGGGGTAGGGTTTGTTTATTAGTCGACTTATTATATATATATATATATATATATATATATATATATATATATATATATATATATATATACCGGTACTATTATTATTATTATTAGCAGCAGTAGTAGTAGTAGTATATATATTTATTTATTTAGTTCCTCCCTAGACCTCCATCAAGCTTAACAAGTATCCCAAAGATCCCCCTTCCAGATAGATGTGTAAGTATATCGATAGAAACATTTCCAGGCCAAAGGCCGGTTCCCAAAACATTACAGGCTCGCTATCGCTTGCTAAGAAAAATAAAACATGACACCTAAATGGCAGGAAAGTTCTTACAGTTGATGCTGCAGTATGACTGTGCGTGTTTATGGAAATATAAATAGTAGGATTGACTCACAAGGCAATTTGCTATAGATCCACTAATTGGCCATATTATTTAACTACTGGATAAGACATTACACTTCACATGCAATCATGATTTTGTTTCCATTCATAAAATCAGGGAGTGATTACAACTTCATGTGACCAACATTACATTGATTTGCACTTATGTGGCTGATATATTAATTATACATGGAGGTTCTTATGCAGTAACATTGATAGTGTTCAGCTGTGGTAAGATCCTTATGGTACAGTTGTCCACATAAGTTATGTTCCTCTCCGTGATCTTCTGCATGAAAATATGATGCGCATGATTGAATAACGGGTGTAGTTTCTTATGCAGTGGGAAACTCATTTGACTAGTGAACAGAACAAAATATATAAAGCACACCCTCGCAATTCATTAATTTTACTTACATAATATAATATCACAACAAGCAACACAACTTATGTAGCCAACTGTACATTGGCTAAAATTACACCCGAGCCTGCACGAACTGATTACTAAAGTCCTGCGATTTGGTCATTGCAAAATAATTGATCGTCTTTTTCGCTGAACCATGCAACATGGATTCAATGCCAATTGATTACTACATGTCAGTAACCATTTTTACTTTCAATATCATTAACCCAATTTGCTCCAAGGGCCTCATCTGTTTCGCTCCACTAGTTTCATGATTTTAAGACTTTTCGCTCCCATTAGTTTGGGGATAATAATACGCTTCATCCCTTTCAGATGTAGATTTGTTTCTGAGCGAGCAAAATCGAATCTGCAGCTTAAAAGAAATAGGCCTTCGGCCAATATATCTTCCTATGGAAAAGTGTACGCATATCGCTTGACGGGGGCCAACGTGGGCATTTTCTAGTTTGAGGGTAGTCTGGGAAGGTGTTTTCATTAGCTTAATAGACAAAATAAATCGCTCGAAAATATACAAAAAAATAGCAGTATCTTCAACAATAATGAAAACAAACATCATAACAACCCACAACAAGACGTCGGACCAGCTAGTGTGAATAATCTTGTAACTGTTTAGTGAACCTACGAACAAAACGAATGTCAAAAAGCTTCCAACTTAATTATTTATTTAAGGCTTCTTGATGTCAGCTGGTTATCGAAAATTAATTAGTACCTGTACTTTGTCTCATTCTACAGGACATTTTACAAAGTTCGAATTATATATATACAGTATAATTATATACTGTATATATATATTTTTAATCACACACACACACTTACAAAATAATAGAGGGTCCCACCCCTTTCCCATTCTTAAGTAAGCCATTTTACATTTACAGAAGTGAGACCATTACTTGCATTACTGCATGTTCACAAACATTTCAGTAATGTAAGCATGATTCTACACACACACAGACAGACAGACACACAAACACAAACACACACACACACACACACACACACACACAGGCCTAGCTGGTCACTATCTAGTGGTGAGGCCAGTACTTCTATTAATTAAGGTTTGGTGACACATTCTTAGGTAGCGAGATACTAATTGTCCGTCCTCAGTGATGTATTACCTGTCATTATACTGAACTGCTACTATATCTCTCTCTCTCTCTCTCTCTCTCTCTCTCTCTCTCTCTCTCTCTCTCTCTCTCTCTCTCTCTCTCTCTCTCTCTCTCTCTCTCTCTCTCTCTCTCTCTCTCTCTCTCTCTCTCTCTCTCTCTCTCTTCCTTCTTCTTTGCTATCCTTTCCTTCCACTGTCCTTTATTCTCGGGTTAGCTATCTCTACTAGAATTAAGTCCTGACCATCTCGCTGGGATCGTAAGGTCTGTGTGGTCAATGTATATATGTAAATCTATGTAAATATCTAACTCCAAATTACTATTCAGGATGTTGGTGAATTATTGAAGCTGACTGCACAACGGATTAACTAGTAAATAAATATGTGTTGTCTTGTTGGTAAAGGTTGGTTTGCGACAGGGTTGTGTAATGTCACCATGGCTGTTTAATATGTTTATGGATGGTGTGGTGAGGGAGGTGAAAAGGAGAACTATGGGAAGAGGATTGGGTTTAGTAGGAAAGAATGGTAGAGATTGGGAGTTGAATCAGTTGCTGTTCGCTGATGACACAGCATTGGTGGCGGATTCTGATGAGAAACTGCAGCGGGTAGTCAAAGAGTTTGGTGTGGTTTGTGGAAGGAGGAAACTGAAGGTGAACGTCAATAAAAGTAAAGTAATGGTGTGTAATAGGGGAGAGCATAGGGTGAATCTAAATGTGAGGCTGGATGGGGAAATATTGGAACAAGTAGAGTGTTTTAAATATCTAGGAGGAACAATAAGCAGGAGTGGCGGTATGGAAGTGGAGGTAAAACAGAGAGTGTGTGAAGGAAGGAAGGTTTTCGGAGCAATGGGAAGTATGTGGAAGACGCGAAATCTCGGAGTGAAAGTAAAAAGTGCACTGTATCAAGGAATTGTTGTGCCAACAGTGATGTATGGGGCTGAGACATAGGCTCTGAAGAAAAAGGAGAAAAGAGGGCCTGATGTGATGGAGATGAGCTGCTTGAGGAGTATGTGTGGAGTTACTCGTAGAGACAGATTGAGGAATGAAGAGATACATAGGAGAGTGGGGCAGCAGGAACATTTGTCAGCCAGAGTGGACAGAAGGGTGCTGAGCTGGTATGGTCATGTTGAACGAATGGGAGATGAAAGGCTTACAAAGAGAATATGTGAGTCAGGTACAAGGGGAGATAGAAGGGCAGGAAGACCCCCATTGAGATGGAGAGACTGTGTAAGAAAGGCTTTGGATGATAGAGGAATGACTATAGATCAGGCAGGGGAAGTGGTGGTGGACAGGAGTGAATGGAGAATGCTTGTGAATAGTTGAGTGAACACGTGGTCATTTGGAGTAAGGGGTCGGGCGCAAGTTGGACTAGATAATAGTCCATCAGGCGCCTGGCCCGGGGAGACGATTAATATGAAGGGTGTGCCTGGAAGTGTGGTGGGAGGGCTTGTGGCTTTGGCTCCGCTGCATGTCTGCCTGCCGAGATCGGAACCTCTCCGGGTGGTCAGGGGCCGGGGGAGTGCTGGAGCGACCTTTGTAACCCTGGTCTCTGGGTCTTCTCCTGGGTGACCTGGATGTGTGAGAGTTTGTGTTTTTATCTGTGTTTATTTTTTGTTTTATGTTGTTTTTGTGTTTTCCCTGTTCTTGCTCTGTCTTGAGTCAGCTACCCCCAAAATGGGGATTGGGCCTGAGCATAAGATAGCATATAGATAGATAGATAGATAGTCTTGTTTCAGGTGTATTGTTGAGTTATGTACAGTTGACCACATCAATTCATACCTACACTGCAAAAATTAACACTTACTTGTAACAAACATGGTGCACATACACATTGTTCTAATTCCTTGTGTTTCTGGCTACGATTAGACGATTTCATGCAGTTTAAAAAGGGTCTCCAGCAATTAACAGTCCTCGAACCCTCTCATTTAACCCTTATTTGATTTATGATTTAATTCTGGTGTTTCCAATGTCCTCGCTTTGGCAGCTCGGCCAAGTGCAATTATAAACCACAAAATGAACGTTGATCGGAAAGCAGGCGGTCTTGATAAGAGAGCCTATTTTATAGTTTTTTATATGAATGAATTCGAAGTGTATAATTAATCAACAAAATATAAGAATTCTACAATCACTGACCAACCACTGACCTTCTCCATTTCCCTCCCTCATCTCCCTTCTTCCCCCCTTACCTTAACCCCTTCATTACCGAGGTTGTCTTTTCATTATTTTGTAACAATTATTTTACGATTTAATTCGCTTAGGAAGGGCACGCACAAATTAAAAGGCTTCCAAGTATCCTAATTCAGTATTTTAACTAACACACGTCATTCCATAGTTGTATCAAATCGTCTACATATAGCTGAAATAAGATCCAAAGATATCCCCGGTAGTGAAGGGGTTAATTTTTCCCCAACCACCAAAAATGCCTCCCAGTCATGTCTAGTTTCTCCTCTTTAAAAAGGTTCCTCTCTTATGAATATTCCGGAGGTTTTACTTGTTTTCCTTGTACTGTAAGTGTGTGTGTGTGTGTGTGTGTGTGTGTGTGTGTGTGTGTGTGTGTGTGTGTGTGTGTGTGTGTGATGAAGTGGGTGGTTGGGTTCTTGTCGGCTCGTGGGTCCAACTTGCCAGATCAGAAACATTTATTTAGAGAATACTACCTCTTAAATTTGCACATTCGGCTTTACAATTTAACCAGTAATTACGATGTGCAAATAATACGTATATGGTTCAAGGCAAGTGATTTGAAAGAAATCCTTAGGCGGAAGTAAGAACCAAGCTTTGCATTAATACTAAAATCAAATCAAAAGTATTTTCTCTTACGATTTTAGGAGTATAGTTGGTTGTTGGAAGGAACATAATAATTAATATATAACATTTAACCTTCACGTTCTTTTCTAAAAATAGTATGGATTAAGAGTGGCATGCATGATATTGCATACCCCGAACAATCCTGTGTTGTCCCTCATCCAACTATATACTTGTGATTGCTATGATATTGTTAATTAACACTCGACAATCAATTTCATTCAGCATGAAAATGGTTTGAAAGGTATTTGTAAACTGAAGTAAATTAAACTTATATTGAAGGACAAGGAAAAGTAAGAGTACTGTACACATAATTCGCCTTCTGCTTTCCCAGGTTTCCACAGACAACTAAAGGCCGGACAAACTAAGCCTATACAATGGAGACACCTATTTTATATCTATCTGCCTTATGAATTTCCTCTATATTATTAACATTTGTTTTTCTGAATGACCTTTGTAATGCTAAAGATAGCGAGGTTCCTAACTACTACATTAATAATAATAATATATATATATATATATATATATATATTTTTTTTTTGTCTTTAATAAATACGAGGTTGAAAGAAATGGCAATTTCTGCGTTGGAAATTTTATTATTCAAGGTTTCCAGGTCTCTGATGAGTTTCGCTGGGTGGCAGGAAGTAGATGCATGAGGTTAGCAATATTCATGGTGGTACAGGGTTACATTAATGTACATGATACAGGATATATGACGCCTTTCACTGGACAACCAGCATTATCAAGTAAGGATAGAATGATATATATATACCCTTCCTGTTTACCTTTTATATCATTCTATCCTTACTTGATAATGCTGGTTGTCCCGTGAAACGCGTCGTATATCCTGTATCATGTACATTAATGTAACCCTGTACCACCATGAATATTGCTAACCTCATTGATCTACATCCTGCCACCCAGCGAAAAATCATCAGAGACCTGGAAACCTTGAATAATAAAATTTCCAACGCAGAAATTGCCATTTCTTTCAACCTCGTATGTATTAAAGAACATTTATTACCTGGCTTTAGTAACATATATATATATGTACCGGTATATATATACATATATATATACATATATGTATATACATATATATATATATATATAGTACATAGTGGAATTGAAATCCAGTAGTTCTGATTAATCGTCCAATACTGTGGTTATTGACCTACACCATTTCTTCGGCGGAATAAAAGGCATTCATGTTAAATATTTGTGCTCCCCATCATTATTCCATAATAGCATTCATTACTTTGTAATAAGATGTGCATTACGAAAGCAGGTTAAAATTCCGAATCAATATATTGATGTTAGATTAGCAATGCAATCAATTACTATGAACAATTAATTCGTTTTGTTAGTAGAACTACTTGTCATTATTATGATAACAAAACTATCACGGCAAGATATATACACAATAATCAATAGAATAAACTATTCGGAATGTCGATCATTGCGCTTATGTTTGGAGAAGTTTTATATATTATATGAATAACACTACTTATTGTTTTAGCAATTTGCTCACAACTTTAAGTGTTTCAAAGGAACTAAACACAATTGATGTGCAATACCATTTAAATATAATATTATTTTGATTCACGGTTCTCTGTGTAAAACTGAGAATGTCAAGTTGAAGGGTTGTGATTTTGTGTGTTGTATATAGACACAAGGGATCAGGAGAGGGAGCCCTGACTGTATTACCCCGTGTGAGGGTCCTCCTTCCCTCACAGCCTCTCTCCATCCAGACAATTCCACACACTTGGGCCGCTGAGCACCATTACTCTCACGATCAACACTGCACTTGTAGTCAAACGTATTTTTAATCGACAGATGAAAATAATGAATAAGTCAATCTTTATCGGATGTCATATATTTAAAGTGATTTAATCCATGCCCATTGCACACCTACAATATCTTAGTGGTGTATATACTATAAAGTTGTTTTAATGTGTAAATGGGAAATACAATTGTTTTGGCCCAGGTTTGTGTCGTGTGGATTGTATATGGCAATATGACCGTTTTCATAATATCAGAGTACTTATGGATCCAGCTGATTTAATAAACAAGGGCTACCTTTCAATATACCGATTCAATCAATTCAGTATTATGGACAAAGCAATGTAGGTTATCAAGCCAAGTACATTACGTATATTCCACCCAAATTTGTGAAGTTATCTCAAACTAAACCAAGTACACTATATGCAATTCTGTTCTCTATTTAAGCAGGTATTTGGGTTATAAAGGGCTAGAATTTGTGCCCTAGAGTGTACTATTTAAGAGAATAATGCTGCTCCTAAGTACTCGAAACTATCCTAATCTTAATGACCACAATTGAATAGTGGTTTAGTTCATTGGCCTTTATCCTATATGTTTAAATTCATTATATAATGTATATATTTTATATTTGTTCGTAATATTGTACCGCTGTAAGAGCGGATATATGCTGAATAACATGCTTCTAGTTTGGTAAATATGTTGTTCAAAACTCTGATACTTCTGAAATCAATAGTCGGTTTCGTGCTAAATGTAGCCACGAAACAGTTATCCCGATAATTGAGTACTTAAGAATGGGAAAGGGGTGAGATCTTCAATTTTTTATTTTTTATTTTTTGTACTATTATTATTATTTTTTTTTTTTTTTAGCTACCTATCCTACTCGCCCACCTGACTTTTCACGTTGTACCTTCTTCCTTATCTCATAATAATTAACTCCTTCTGTACCGGCGACGTCTTGTTGTATTTTTGTATTGTATTCTAGGTATATGTAGAGGATTTTGTGCAGTATAAGAAAGGATGTGAGGTAGTAAAAAGGGTTACGTGAGATATTTCGAAGCCTATTAATAGCTGGAGGCCATTTTGAAATTGAATGAAATCGTCTAATAGTAGCCAGATTAAAGTTAACCCCTTGAAGATTATGACGCATGTTGACAGTTAATTATGGCTGTTAATAGACGATTTTATTAAAGGAAGGAGCTACGTGAGCCAAAATGTTAACTGAGATCGACTTAACTCCTTTGATTGCTAGAGATATTTCCTAAGCTGAATACAAATTGTCTACTAATAACTAGAAGAAACTGCTAGAACGCGTCATGATCCTCAAAGGGTTAAAAAGACGTCACCTTTACAGAAAGGGTTAATAATGTTATGTTGCAGGTCCGTCTAGAGTTTCTCGTTAACAACAACGGAGGCGGCCCTAACAACCTTTCCACATTAATGGCCTATAATCTTACAACACTGTATATAGCTGCTCAGTGTTCCCCCATCTTTCTAAAATAATAAACCATGAGTAAAGCTTGAAGTTTCCGTTGGGGGGTAAAAGTATTAGTTTCTAACTTTCTATGTTGATAAACAAAAATAGTGTACTCTTTTAAGGTATACTGTTTATAGGTAGAACGTGCAAATTCTAATCCTAAGATGTTATCAGTAATCCCCATTGCTTCACGGAAAATAGGTACAAGGTTGGTTATGGAAGGTGCAATTACATATCATTTATCGCTGATTTAATTGATAATTCATCTTTTGATCTGGAATAGTTATTTATCACTTTGATCTGGAGAAGGCCTTTGATAGGGTACCTAGAGATGTTGTACAGTGGGCTATGAGAAAACTTGGTGTGGAAGAGTGGCTGGTGCGTGTGATAATGAAGATGTATGAGGATTCGCGAAGTTCGGTGAGGGTGAGGGGTGTACTGAGTGATGAGTTCGCAGTCCGTGTTGGAGTCCATCAGGGTTCAGTGTTAAGCCCCCTCCTCTTTATTATGGTCTTGGAGGCGCTGTCTAGAATTTTTAGAGGCGGACTCCCGTTGGAACTGTTTTATGCAGACGATTTAGTCCTAATAGCTGACAGTATGCAGCATGCTGAGGCCAAATTCAGAGAGTGGAGAGAGGGCATGGCGAGCAAGGGTTTAAGAGTCAATATTAACAAAACCAAGGTTATGCATTGTAGTTTGAGACGAGGCAATGTGGAAAAGAGCGGTGCATACCCATGTGCAGTGTGTGGAAAGGGAGTGGGCGTTAACTCAATTCAATGTAGCATCTGTCGATGTTGGGTACACCATGGGAGTAAGCGCTGTAGTAGAATAAAGGGGCCCCTGCCGAAGGATAAGTCAGAAATAGAGAAATTTGAGTGCGTAGTGTGCAAAGGCGAGCTTGTGTTAAGTGATGATCCTGTGGCTGTGAATTTTGGAAATGAGTCTTTGGAGCTGGTGAACAAGTTTTGTTACCTAGGAGATACCATCTCTGCCGGTGGTGGGGCTGAGGCTGCCACTGTTGCTAGAATTAGGTGTGGCTGGGGGAAGTTCAGATAATTGATGCCAATCCTGACCATGAAAAGAATGCCTCTCCCCCTGAAGGGAAAGGTGTATGCCTCATGTGTTAGAAGTGCAATGGCGTATGCCTCAGAAACATGGGCCGTTAAAGTAGAGGATGTTAACAGAATGGAGCGTAATGAGATGAGAATGGTGAGATGGATGTGTGGGGCCAGGCTACAGGATAGAATAACAAATGTTGAGCTGAGGAGACGTTTAGGTATAAAGAGTATTAGCGAGGTGATGCGTACAAGTAGACTGGGATGGTATGGACATGTGGAGAGAATGGATGAACAAAATTGGGTGAACAAATGCAGGTCTGTGATTGTGGAGGGAGCTGCACCAAGGGGTGGACCGAGGAAGACCTGGGATCGGACTATACGCGCCGATCTCAAATCCAAGAACTTGACAAGTGAAGCAGCCCTTAACAGGGTTGCCTGGAATGCCGCCATTAGGACAAGAGACTGAAACTGCACTTATGTGTGGAACACTCAGTCTTAAAATTTTATGTATGTAAATTTTATGTATGTATTTGGAAAGCTCTTCCCTAAACTGAATACACCTCTTACATTTGGAATCCCATTACGCCATCAGACAGTACACTAAGACCATACGGCAGGGCAAGTGTAGATAGCAGAGAAAGGGTGTTGTAGATGGAGGAAGCTGTTGGAATGGCTTTGGTATGTGTGTTGTTATTAGTCTGTATACGTCGTCGAGGTGTCCCCCGACTGGGTGCGAACATGATAATATACATGCTAGGACGTACTACCACACCCACTAAATGTCCGCATTGGCTGGGATCAAACATTGGTCAAGTAGATTCACACGTGCGCGTCCTCTCCACTTGACCGTTCCTGTATAAATAAATGGTAGAAATCGGTTTGTAAGGGTTAAACTACAAGACCTGGTAAACATTGGTCCCCATAAACCTAATAGGCCTAGGGTTCCAAGTAGTTGCCAGTCACTTCATCTCAAAACCACTTCGCTTCTGATATTCTCCAAGTTGCTTTTCTCAGCCTCACAAATCTATATGTGTACAAATAATCACCTATCAGTGATTTCTTATATGATTATTAAACGAAGAAAACAAAATAGGCTAGACTACAGCTAACATTGTTCATGAGTTTTCATTGAGGGTAGGTTTTCGTTGATTTGTTTATTCCTATATCTATTATCATATTTATGTTTCAGTGTCCTCCCTACTATGTACCTCCATCAAGATTTACAAATACTCCGAATACCCCACTTCGAAATATATGTGTGCATTTTTAGTGGAAAAATTACCGGCCGGTTCCTTCTAAATTGCAGGCTCTTTATTGTTTGCCAGGAAAGCAGTTGACACCTAATTAGCACGACAGAACTAAAAATCGTCAAACTAGTGGAGTGAATGTCATTATATTTAAAAACTAATGGCGACAAACATTAAGGAAGAGGGGGTCCAGAAAACCCCTCCTTAACCCCTTATGTACCGGCGACGTCTATTCAATCTTATTCTAGCTATATTTAGGCGATTTTATGCCGTTTAAGATGGATATGTGGTAGTATGAAGGGTCAAGTGAGATAGTTCGAAGCTAGTTAATTGCTGGAGGCCCTTGTAAACCGAGTAAAATCGTCTAATAGTAGCCAGAAATAACATAGAAATACGGTACCGGTATAGAAGAGGTTATAAGGTATGTTCTGTCTGAGTTTTGGGTTTGTGGTTAAATGACTGAGGTGAACTGCATGTGAGGCGAAGTAACCTTGTCACCTGATGAATGATGTAGGAGCCTCCTTCACCGACCCTTCTCGTGTTTTATGTCCCGTCAATCACTCTGCTCTTACCAGCATCCAGAAACGAGTGACCCTTATCCAGCCACCTCGTAACTCTCTCTCTCTCTCTCTCTCTTCAGCTCTCGTTTTCTATTTCTCTCTCTCTCTCTCTCTCTCTCTCTTTCTCTCTCTCTCTCTCTCTCTCTCTCTCTCTCTCTCTCTCTCTCTCTCTCTCTCTCTCTCTCTCTCTCTCTCTCTCTCTCTCTCTCTCTCTCTTACATTACATTACATTACGCCGATATACAAGAAGGGTAGCAAGGCCAAAGCGAGTAATTACAGACCAATTAGTCTAACTTCAATTGTAGGAAAAATCATGGAAAAATCCTTAGAGATAAGATAGTAGATTACCTCGAATCAAACAACCTAATCAAAAATAGTCAACACGGCTTTAGATCAAATAAGTCATGCCTAACAAATTTGATTGAATTTATAACAAACTATTCACATATAACGACATGACGAAATCACTAGATATAATCTTCTTGGACTTTCAAAAAGCTTTCGACAAGGTGCCTCACCGAAAACTATTGGCTAAACTGGAGAGGATAGGTATCAAAGGTGAAATTCATTCTTGGATAAAAAATTGGCTTACAGGCAGAAGACAGAGAGTGGTGATAAATGGAGTGGAATCGGAGTGGGAGCCTGTCACTAGTGGAGTTCCACAGGGTTCAGTCCTTGGACCGGTCCTGTTTCTCATTTACATTAACGATATTGATGTAGGGGTAAACAACACCATTTCCAAATTTGCCGACGATACAAAAATAGGAAATACAGTCCTGAACGAAGATGATAGAAATGCGTTGCAATCTGATTTAAACAAAATATCAGAGTGGTCGAAAAAATGGCAGATGCCCTTCAATGTCGATAAATGTCAGGTGCTGCAGGTTGGTAGCAGAAATATGAAATACAAATACGAAATGAATGGCAAACAAATAAAAACCGCAACGGTAGTAAAAGACCTAGGGGTACTAATATCTGAAAACCTAAAAACTTCCGACCAATGTATAGCAGCTGCAAATAAGGCAAACATAGCATTGGGCTTTATTAAACGAAAATTTACATATAAACATGAAAACGTAATAGTGCCACTGTTCAAAAGTATGGTGAGGCCCCACCTTGAATATGGTGTGCAGTTCTGGTCACCTTATCTGATCAAGGACATTGTAAGACTCGAGTCAGTACAGCGTAGAGCGACGAAGATGATACCCTCATTAAGAAATAAACCATATGAAGAAAGACTTAAACGATTGAACCTGTTCTCATTAAAAAAGAGGAGGTTGAGGGGTCAGCTTATTGAGTGCTTTAAGATACTAAAAGGTTTCGACAAAGTCGATGTAAATGCACTATTCACATTAAACAATACTAATCAAACTCGCGGAAATGGAATGAAATTAAAAACCAAAAAGGCAAACCTAGATGTCACAAAGAGTTTCTTCACCTACAGTGTGGCGACAGAGTGGAATAAACTACCAGCGAGAGTGGTGGAGAGCAACACAATAAACGCTTTCAAGGGAAGGCTTGACCTGTATCTGCAGAGGGCTGGGGTGATATGAAAAAAAAAAAAAAAACAAAAAAAAAAAAAAAAAAAAAAAAATATGTAAGTGTATATGTGTGCACTGTACAGAATGTGTATATATACTGTATATATATGTATGTATGTATGTGTATGTGTGTATATGTGTGTACCGGTGTATATATGTATATATATGTATATATATATATATATGCATATATGCATATATAGTTTGTAAGGCCAGACTGCCTAGTAAGGACCTTGAGGTTTGTGTGGTCTGTGTATCTATGTAGCTCTATGTAGCTCTCTAACTCTCCCTCCCTATCTCTCTCACACACAAAAATGCATAGGCTCAATATGAATACAACACGCAACCATGGCTGGAAATAAAAATGTAACAGGTTCAGCACTACCATGTGTGAAATACTGGTGGCGGATTTTGATGAGAAACTGCAGCGGGTAGTCAAAGAGTTTGGTGTGGTTTGTGGAAGGAGGAAACTGAAGGTGAACGTCAATAAAAGTAAAGTAATGGTGTGTAATAGGGGAGAGCATAGGGTGAATCTAGATGTGAGGCTGGATGGGGAAATATTGGAACAAGTAGAGTGTTTTTAATATCTAGGAGGAACGATAAGCAGGAGCGGAGGTATGGAAATGGAGGTAAAACAGAGAGTGTTTGAAGGAAGGAAGGTTTTCGGAGCAATGGTAAGTATGTTGAAGACGAGAAATCTCGGAGTGAAAGTAAAAAGTGCACTGCATCAAGGAATTGTTGTGCCAACAGTGATGTATGGGGCTGAGACATGGGCTCTGAAGAAAAAGGAGAAAAGAGGGCTGGATGTGATGGAGATGAGCTGCTTGAGGAGTATGTGTGGAGTTACTCGTAGAGACAGATTGAGGAATGAAGAGATACATAGGAAAGTGGGGCAGCAGGAACATTTGTCAGCCAGAGTGGACAGAAGGCTGCTGAGCTGGTATGGTCATGTTGAACGAATGGGAGATGAAAGGCTTACAAAGAGAATATGTGAGTCAGGTACAAGGGGAGATAGAAGGGCAGGAAGACCCCCATTGAGATGGAGAGACTGTGTAAGAAAAACTTTGGATGATAGAGGAATGACTATAGATCAGGTAGGGGAAGTGGTGGTGGACAGGAGTGAATGGAGAATGCTTGTGAATAGTTGAGTGAATACGTGGTCATTTGGAGTAAGGGGTCGGGCGCAAGTTGGACTAGATAATAGTCCATCAGGCGCCTGGCCCGGGGAGACGATTAATATGAAGGGTGCGCCTGGAAGTGTGGTGGGAGGGCGTGTGGCTTTGGCTCCGCTGCATGTCTGCCTGCCGAGATCGGAACCTCTCCGGGTGGTCGGGGGCCGGGGGAGTGCTGGAGCGACCTAGGTGACCCTGGTCTCTGGGTCTTCTCCTGGGTGACCTGGATGTGTGTGTGAGTTTGTGCTTTTTATCTGTGTTTATTCGTTGTTTTATGTTGTTTTTATGTTTTCCCTGTTCTTGCTCTGTCTTGAGTCGGCTACCCCCAAAATGGGGATTGGGCCTGAGCATATAGATAGATAGATAGATAGATTATTATATATATATATATTTATTTATTTTTTTACTTTTTTCTTGCTTTTAAGGTACAGTAAGAGATTTTATGGCTAAGACGTTTACAAGTTAATTTTTGAAAATAATTCCGCTGGATTTATTATATACTAATATAATTATATGTTTAAAGTTTTAGCGTGCATGTATTGTACCAGGGTGCAGTCTTTCGTGGCTTGTGACAATAACATATGACGCCATGGTTTCCTTGACTTATATGTCCTCCCGTCCTGCTCCACAGAATATAAAACAGATGATCTATAACCCGGTGAACCCAAGATGTACTGTTAAGGGGGCCCATCTCGCTTGTGTTCTCTTTCTCCCCCTCTCTCTTTGGCTTGTATCCATTCGGCCCAATTCAGCCTACTGTTTTAAGACGTTTGCCCCCATCCAGGTGACAATATTTTCCTGGCGAGCGGTAGCAAGCTAGCATACATATATTTTTGTTTTGACAGCAAGCTAAATTAGTACATTTTTCGACAGAAAAATTTCTCCGGCGAAGCCGGATTTCGCCATAAAATGCTGGCTCGCTATCGCTCGCCAGGAAGAAATCGACACTAGATGGGGATAAACGTCTCAATTAAAACAGTTGGCTGAATGGGGCCGAATGGATACAAGCCAGATGAAGAGAACAATTAGATAAAGAGAAAAAAAGCCGGTGACCCCCTTAACGGAATGTTTTTGTTTATCCAGGCTATTTATATTTTAATTTCAAGAAGTAATAGATCGATTGAGTACAATACAATACATGTTGGGTATTGATTATATTTAAGGGACAACTCGGCATTACTTGAATTGCATTATTGATCACGAAATCAATAATTTATTCGTATGCCTATACTTAAACCTTTGCTGAATGGCATGATGTATTACTTCATTGATCTCACTCCTCTTATCTGTAGAGGTCCTTCTTAAGCTATATAATATCGTGTGGTGTTCATTTAATAAGAATACAATTAAAATGATGGTATTTTGCAAAAAAAACAAAAACAAACAAAACAATTATACTGAATACTTAAACAAATGCAACTTTCTGGTTTTTGTTTCTGAAACTTTGGAATACTTATATATAAAGTTGGTGGGTGGAGAGAACATAATAACAAATATATAAATGTTTGTTTTTTGTTTTTTCTAAATATACTAAAGAGAAATATATATTTGGAAATTGGCTTTATCTTCAAAATAACACGTACGAAAACTTGCATAGTATCTCGAACGATGTCAATGGGTTGCATTCTATACAGTGCAGATCGAATAACGAGGGATCATAAGCAACTATTGTTAACCAGTTCAGTACCGGTGAAATCGTCTTTATTATATTTTGGCAATGATTAGACGATGTTATTAAGCTTAGGAAGGACCTTTACCAAAAACAAAGCTTCAAAGTATCTCAACCAACCTTTTTAACTACCACGGATCCTTCATAAGCTGCATACTATCGTCTAACTATAGCTAGTATATATTATAACACACGTCGCTGATACTCAAAGGGCTAATACGTTTAGAAGCTCGTACTGTTCACCTCGGCATCCGGTTCAGTACATTTGTGCATGTGAATAAACAACAACAAAATTAATTGCTTACCGAAGTGTCATATCCGCGTGCTAGACAAAAACGTTATCTGAACTTAAACCTTTGTAACGGGATCACTCTTAAAACTTTAGGGGGTGATGGATGTATTTATTTGTTCATTTTTTTTTTTTATTATTTTTTTTTTTTCTCTATATTCCAACTTACTTCCTCTCGGGCATAGGCTGAGAGCCTTAACATTCACCGCTTTACAATGAACAGTGAAGCCCGTGAGGTCTTGTTCCAGTCTAGGGAGTGAGACATGTGAAGCACGTAGAGTACAACGAGCACCTGCCATCTTGCCTTCACATGAGGCACGGTGCTCACTCATGGCCCGAAACTACCCCATCTCTGAAGCCACCTCGTTCCCGTGCTTCACTGTCTCACCCCCTACACTCGGACTCTCACACTTACACACACACAACGCCACCTGTTGAGCAGATAACTCACCAGGCATTGCACCCCTATAGCATATTTTGAATATGGGAATATTCATACAGTGCTATTTAATCAGGGAACAATGAGGGTATTTTATTGAAGTTTCGGTGGGCTTGTGGTAATGCACTGATACTCTAGGTACAGCACAAATTCCATCTCAATAAAATCTTCCCATTGATACATCGGGATTTGAACCCGGGACCTTTGGATTACCAGGTCAGTGGCAAGACCACTCCACCACACCTCCCCTGTTTATTATTATCTATTTATTTATGTATTTTGTTTAAGTTTCCTCCCTAGACCTCCATCAAGCTTACCCCCCCCCCCCCCCGACCCTCCTCCAAGGTAAATGTGTAAAACAAAAATCGATAAAAAAAAATCCCCGAAGGCCGGTTCCTCTTAAATTACAGGCCCGCGATCTCTCGCCAGGAAAAAATCGACACCTAAACTATGCGAAAAGTCATAATATTGACAAATAAATTAGGTAAAAGGTCTTAAAATCACCAAACTAATGGGCTGAACGAGGAAGAAGGGGGACCAGAAAATTTACCCTTCTCCCTTGAGGCATGTTATATATCTGTTATTACCACTGGCAAAATAGTATCATAGTTCAGTTGCCTGCACTTCCGCATTTACATAATATGGTCAATTTTAGTAGAATATAGGAATTTAGTTTGTATTGACATTAAGAATTTACCAATCTAACAAAAAGTGTAATGAGATTGCGAATGTTTCTTGTTCCACCTCCAAGTGAGTATCTGAATTTGTCAGTTCTGTATTGACTGAACGAAAATATAGATCACGACGGGAGAGCTGGTATTGTGAAGAGAGGATTTTCTCGGCTCGCAAATATATAATTATTAGTGGCTACACGGAGAAGTCAAGAAAAACTCTCCCCATCTGCCCTTAGAATCGTTTACTATAGAAGAATCCATATATATGGAATATTTTCGACGACGATGATACAACACTTCCCAAGCAGACGTGGTATAGTGATAGCATAGTAATAGTAATTATAATAGTATAGTTATTATCATTAGTTTGTCACAGGCGCCACCCCTTTCAAAGTAAATTATCTAGTGGTCGCTGAAAATCAGTATTAGATAACCAAAATGCATGTTGTCAATCGGTTAATATAAAAAAATGCAGCCATACTTCAAGTTAACCCTCTCAATATACAAGGAAGCATTTATTCAGATTATTTTGATTATCGATAGACGATAACATTCACTTTAAGAAGATAGTGAACGTTCGCTACTCATTCTGCTACTCTCTCGAAACTTCAAACTCTTGGGCCCATACACATACAGGAAAATAAGATGCATTTACAAATAAAAATAGTGTGACATATAAATATAAAGGTAATTCATTCAATGATGAGTTCAGTTATGTTACACAAAAAATATAAATCGATATTAAAAAAAAAAAAAAAAAAAAAATCAAATAGCTAGACTATGCATGGCAATTATTATTGTTCTTCTTCGTTATATATATATATATATATATATATATATATAATTATAATACGTAATATTGAATGGAAGCATAATTAGATAAAACATATGGCAACTAGACCATACACACAGCTCCCAATATCCTAGATAAACAACACGTAATCATGCATGGATGACCGCTGGCCTTCAAGGTACATAAACATCACTAAGCTACTAACTGTCAGCAACCCACATACCAGATTAGCCACACGCCACATCATAACAAGCCATATGTGGACAACGCCCCATAACTACATATACATACTACATACACTACACACTAGATACACAACACAATCACTTACAGCACACCCTCACGAGCCGATTCGGGTACGGTCGGATACCATAGTTTCTAGCCCACTTAATAATATTCGTGGACTTCACCTACTTCTAATTATGGAAGTATAATAATATATACCTCCATAATTATATATTAAATAATTAAATATTAAGTATTTATCTGGAAACTAATCTATAAATATAAATGTCTATACATCAACTACGAAAACAATGTATACTATTTATTGAAAAGCAACTCTTATCCAAAAATCAATCCATATAGCGTAACAAAATTGCGTAACAAAAAACACAATACAAAACAATAGGAGATCCACCAATTCTAATGGGTGAGCTAAGGAATAAGGCATACAGCGGCTCGGCGGACTCTCCCAATAACCGTAACTCTACCAATGACCTTTTGGGCTAACAATTGACCCTACAAAGAATTCACCTGAGACCATTAGTGGACGCTTCCAAAGTAGTGCCAGAGCTACGACTATCGACATTAACAAGACTCAACACCTAGGCTATACAAAGTTCATCACGATTTCTTACGATTCTGCGTGTTTTCACTATATTCTAGATGATTTTTTTTTTTTTTTTTTCTATATTCCAACTACTCCCTCTCGGGCATAGGCTGAGAGCCTGTACATTCCACCGCTCAACACGGTGAAGCCCGTGAGGTCTTGTTCCAGTCTGGGGAGTGAGACATGTGAAGCACCCATTCATGGCTCGAAGCAGCTCCATCTCTGAAGCGGCTGGTTGCTTCGTTCAAGTGCTTCACTGTCTCACCCTCCAGACTCAGACCCTCACTCTCAGAACGCCACCTATTGAGCAGTGAACTCACTAGGCATTGTCCCCCTGTAACATATTTTGAATATGGGAATATTCATACAGTGTTATTTAATCAGGGAACAATGAGGGTATTTTTTTGGCATTTCGGTTGGCTTTGTGGTAATGCACTGATACTAGGTACAGCACAAATTCAATCCCAATAATATCTTCCCATTGACATATCGAGATTTAAACCCGGGTCCATTGGATTAATGGTCCATTGGACTAAGTGCTTATATATAGTATGGTAGTCGTGGGAATGTCCATATGTAACAAGAAATGACTAAAAGCAAAATTATAAGGATGATTAACTATCATAACAAAACAGCGTGAAAATACCTTCTTCCATATACATATAAATGTACGTTATCTAATATTATGGGTGACTTTAAAATATAATTAGCATCAATATGCAAAAACTGTAATACAGTATATGTCAGTTATAGAGAGTACGACATGTAGCTAATTAAGAGTTATGGATGGAGAGGGAGGGTGGAGAACTGCGGGATATCGACATGTAAAAGCCCCAGGTCGCTTACAGTTCAAAACAACGTGTCTCAGTCGGCAACTCCAAGAATTCTTAGTAGGTTCAATTGGAGCAAAACATGACCGACATAAACCAGAAAGAACCCATGGCCAAGACGTTAAGTGCAGTGTTGCCAATTTAACTACTTTCCCGCTAGATCTAGAGCTATATTATTTCGATATACCGGCAAGTTTATACAACGACCTGAATTTAGCGATATTCTGGATATTTGGGCATTCGTGAGTGATATTCTAAAGGCTGTGGCATTAACTAGTGATGCATTTACTATCAAGCGGCTTTTGTGAAGGAATCTAGTGGTATGTTGTGTTTTGATCTGGCAACCCTGGTTAAGTGTGACCGGTGGCTGTGGTGATCTCCAGGACCGGCTTGGCTTTGATCGGCTTACATATTCAGTTGGTCATTAAGAACAGCCACCCGCACGGTCATCACTCGCTAACTTTACGATGTTAATGTTTATCGCGAAGTAGAGCAGCGCTATTTTATCAGGCGTTCTTGCCTTCTCTCCTCCATAAATACCGAGCATTAATTGACTCCGTTAATCCGAGAGATGTATATTATCAACCTTGGGAGGCGGAGTTCGGTATCGTTTGTGCCTAGGGTGTGGCGTGGATTAGGTTATGTTGCCCGTCTGTTATGGTGTCCTCTATTGTTGAATAATCTACTTAGAATATTTAATGGATTCTCACCAAAGCACAGACTAGCATTAGCCCTCTCTCTTTTATACAAGCAGATAGATAAATATTTACCGCACATAACCGATATAATATAATTATTTTGCTAGCAGATACTAAACGTAAATAATTTCACTCAAGAGTCAAAGTTGAATGGTAAACACCAACAATTAATTTAATTGAATACTGTATTGTTATCGGTCTAAATATCACGAAAATCGCTTATCTCGATGCCCTTCATGTAGAAATTATGATAAACAATTATAATAATAATAATCATACAAATATTCTCTATATATTCCAACCCAATTCTTAGATGTTCACATGATTATGATACAAAGTTAGTTTGCTAAAAAATAGATCATAACAAAAAATATATACTTGTATTTATAAGTCGCAGGTCACAAGGCAAATGCAAAGGTCAGATTAGATAGCTTATAAATAAACACTATTAATTTGAGTAGTACCTAACACACTGTATTACTTAAGAGGCAGGTAGTCGCTTTTTCTGGACACCTTTCTCCCTCATGATTACCATATTATTTTTGAGATTATTAGACGTTCGTTCCGTTAGTTTGGCGATTTTGAGACCGTGTGTGCCATTTGTTTGTCAATATTAAGACCTTTCGTATCATTTAGGTGTCGATTTTTTCCTGGCAAGCGATAGCGAGCCTGTAATTTTATGAGTATCTGCCTTCAGCCAGGAAATTTTTCTACCGAAAAATGTACACATTTATCTTGAAGGGAGGTCTAGGGAGTGTTATTCTAAGCTTGATGAAGGTCTAGCGAGGAAACTAAAACATAAATGAATACATGAATAATTAAGCCCAGGCAAATCGGTGATTTTGGTCGAATTTAGACTTGTCAATATTATTACATATTTGGATTCGTCTCACCGTTGCGGATTCAACGGTATATATATGTTTTTAATTTTGACCTATTTTTAGCCCCCCTAGGCCTATTTTAAAGTTTAAAAGCTCCATAGACGAGTTATTTATGAACGGATGTTGTTTAAATTTATACCATATGTACACTTTGGCAAGCTGAATCGAATGGCGCAAACATAATTAAAATCGGACCATTAGTTTAGGATTTCGAGTTTGACTGGGGCTTCCTGGAGGGCCCAAGGGACCGTTTCTTGGATTTTAAAAGTCCCCTGTAGCCCAAACTAGAAGTCCTAGGGAATTCTACTTGGTGCCATTAGATTTTTCTTGGCGAGCTGCTTCTAGACATGGTCTTAGATTTAATTTTCGCCCAGCCATTCGCCCAGCCATTTGCCCAGAATCGAAAATATTTTTTCTCAAAAACCTTGGGTTTTAAGCCCAGGCAAATCGGTGATTTTGGTCGAATTTTTACTTGTCAATATTATTAAATATTTGGATTCGTCTCGCCGTTGCGGATTCAACAGTATATTTTTGTTTGAATTTTGACCTATTTTTAGGCCTCTTAGGCCTATTTTAAAGTTTAAAAACTCCATAGACGAGTTATTTATGAACGGATTTTGTTTAAATTTATACCATAATTACACTTTGGCAAGCTGAATCGAATGGCGCAAACAGAATTAAAATCGGACCATTAGTTTAGGATTTCTATTTTGACTGGGCCTTCCTGGAGGGCCCACGAGACCGTTTCTTGGAATTTTAAAGTCCGCTGTAGCCCAAACTATAAGTCCTAGGGAATTCTACTTGGTGCCATTCGATTTTTCTCGGCGAGATGCTTCTAGACATGGTCTTAGATTTCATTTTCGCCCGGCCATTCGCCCAGAATCAAAAATATGTTTTTCTCAAAAAACCTTGGGTTTTATAAACCAATAAACCGGTCACTATCCTTAAAACAACAGTGACCAATATGCAGCAAACATTATAAACATTAACCCCTCCAGTATTCGAGGATTTTTTCTTTCATTGTGTTCTGGCTTCCATTAAGCGATTTTATGTAGCTTAGGAATTATTTCTAGTATTTTACGGGGTCAAAACTAACTCAATTACCTTTGTTATCCTCATTAATTCCACCTAAGCTTAACAAATAATAATAATAATAGTAATAAAAAACCTAGTGAATCGCGGTCTATTTCTCTAGGGTTTAAGAGGTTAAAACACTTTTCTTTTCTTCTATTGTTCATCCGTAATACCACTCTACAAAATATGCTCTAACCTTTAAAGCAAAAAATTGCCTTTGATATTATAAGTGCTTAAAAGAAAAATTCACGCCCTGCGCAAAATATAATTATATATATATATTACTTACATATATAAAGCTCCTATAACACTGATCCTATAATAACACAACTAACACATGCTTATTCAGGTAGGGATTCTGTGTAATTTGTTAGCCGGGTCTATAACTTTTAAGGTGGGCGCGTAATGAAATATTAGCCAAAACGTTAAGGTAAATATTTGAATACCAAATGGAAAAACTGTCCAATTGTCAACAAAATCAATGAATAATATTTAAAAAAAAATTTAAAACACACATTGGCATAATTTATATCCCAACGTCATAAAATGTCAAAAAGAGTAACCATCAATGTTTAATTTACGAAAATACCAATAGACTAGCCCTATGAATCATACACCTATCCTTCATGACTTTATTTATATCGCTTGACGTTCACCGGAAACTCAAAACTCTGTTATCCAAACTAAAACAGCTAATTGGCATTGCTATGTACATTTTAAGTCCAAATACGCCTTTCTGAATTTCCAAAAATCGTTTGGCAAATCAGTTTAAGTACTAACTAAAACCTAATAATGAAAAAGTATCTATTCAGCCACGTTGCGAGAATCAGACTATTAAATGTAACTGTACAGAAGGAAGTCATTAACCTTCAGATCAATACCACAAAGCGAAGACGAACGAAACAAAAGCCTCTCAATTTGCGTTATATTGTACCACGTTAGTTTTTGTACATGCTTTTGTGTCGCACGACCTACCAGATTTGTTTACTACCGTGTTCGGAAAATTAACGGCTTTCTAATGTACAGTCATTACCAAAAAACCGTGGACCTCCTCTTAGTTTATGCAAATACAATCATGGGACATTAATCATACTCGAAATATACTCTAAGTTTTAACATTTGCAGTACGGGCGACGTTTTTCAATTTAATTCTGGGTATCATTAGAAGATTCTAGTTAGTTTAGGAAGGATCTCTAGCAATTACAGACTGCAAGTTATATAATTTAACCTACTTATTTACCTGATTATTTCGAAACGGCATAAAATCGTCTAGATATAGCTAAAACAAAATAATCAAGAAACCCCCACCCACACTGTTTTTGTTGTTCACCTTAAGCCGGTATCACACGACGCTTTTCCCCTCAACACTGGTCTGGCAGCTTATGAGGTCAATATTTAAAACATTGTTATCACCTAAATTTATCTATCATCAGTCTAGTCTCCGATACTAGTGCAACATATTCTAGAAATGTTGCCAGAAATTGTGTAATCAGCTAATGTTGACTATAAAAGCTCTCGTGTGATACCGGCTTTATTTCGATAGCACCGATGGTTTTATTGGATAGTAGGCATGGTTTATTCATCTAGCTTGTTTGTTAGTCAATTGCTCTTTATATTTATTGCATAGCGATAATGATCCACCGTGGGAAGTTTTGAGTCAATGTAAAAATTAGTGTGGACTTTGAATGCTGATATTGACCTAAAATATAACTGAACAACGCCTCTCTGTCCCCTCTATCTCCAATATTATAATTTGTTATATTTTCTGTTTCAATTATTTGTTGTTGTTTTTTTACACCATAGATTAACAACACGCAGCATATCGTATCTTGAAATTCAGAAAATTTGCAAGATAATTCCCTTATCCATTGTGGTGAGGGTGGCTTGTCCATCCTGTAAACGATGTTGTTTTTTCTTATCCTGTATTACCAAAACAAACCCGGGGGAATGGCTGGGTCACAGAAGGTCACTTTCCCCAGGGAGTGAGAACGGCCCCTGGGAAGCTTCGGGGCGTGACTCTGGTAAAAACTACAGCAGCAGGGTCGTGACGGTAATGCTGGTGGGTGGGTCTGGTGGTGCCTCGAGGGGTCTAACGCCGGTATCACACGAGAACTTTTATAGTCAACATTCGATGATCAACATTTTGCTGACACAATTTCTGGAATATTTTGCAGTGGTATCAGAAACTAGACTGATGATAGATGAACTCAGGTGACAGAAATATTGTAAATTTTGACATCATAAGCTGCCAGACCAGTGTTGACCATAAATGATGAGTGAAATAGCGCTTGTGCGATACCGGCTTAACCCCTTCTGTACCTGTAACTGAAATAGTTTTAATGTTGACCTCATAAGCTGCCAGACCAGTGTTGAGCATAAATCTTGAGGGAAAAAGCCCTCCTATAATACCGGCTTAACAGGAGTCACATGGGTGCTCCTGAATTCAGGCAATATTTTTATGGGTGACCTTTGCTATCTGGCATCACATGGGGATTGATTTGCATGGATTACGGCAAATGTATTCACCCCTTCAACACGATGATATAATTTGCATAGTATTCTGGTTACCAATAGACGATTGTCTTTAGCTTATATTCTACCTCTAGGAATTCGATCTCAATTTACCCTCTAAATAACATACACCCTTCTTAAACTTCATAAAATCCCCTAATTATAGCTAGAATAAAAGGTATAAAACCACCGTCGTGCTAAAGAGGTTAACGGTAGGTAATTTTGGGTTTATTATGATTATATGTTTATGAACCCTTCGAAGATTATGACATATTTTGACAGTTTCTTCTGGCTAATATTAGACGATTTTCTGCAGATTAGGAAGGATCAGTGTGGAATATATGAGTATAAACTATCTTAATTAACCCGCTGATTATCACATGTCCTTCCAAATATGAATAAAATCGTCGAATAATAGCCAAATAACAAAACATATTATGCGCCATCGTATATGTTAATGGGTATTTCGTATTATAGTTTCGATAGAACTATAAATCGTCTGCAAAACCAAAAGCCATCGATGGAATGTTTGTTATTTCAAAATATAACATACTTTTGCAAACTAGGACCCCCCCCCCCCCCCCCCACACACACACACACTCACACACACCAAAAATTGAAACAACATAATAAAGCAAACATAAACACAGCATAACAACCTTAAAACATAGATAAATATATACAAGAAAAGTAAATAGAAAAATATATATATACAGTATATAATAAATTACTAGAAAATATATAAATACATAATATATAGAAAACTTGCTAGTAAAATAGCTTGTGAGACTTTCCCCTTAAGTGAGCCCCCACCCTAACTTCCCATCATAATCATCTGCATCTTCTGCGGTTATGTTGCCCCCAGCCACACTACTGCTTGCACACTACAGTAAGCTACATCACTACTACTACTACTACTACTACTACTACTACTACTACTACTACTAGTAGTAATTGTTTAAATATATTTATTCCCGATTTGTTTAACTACTACTTGTACTACTAATACTACGTTTATTACACTGTTACTACCATTATTGCTACTACCACTACGACTACTACTACTACTACTACTACTACTACTACTCTTACTGTTATTGCTAATTTTACTACTGCTACTGTTCGACTACTGCTATAACTATTGCTATTACTGTTTCCCAACTTAGGCACCCAGCTATGCTTAACAAATTAGAATATCAAATACAATACTCTTAACAGCAGTGTATGCCACACAGTAACAACGACACTTACAACATAATTTACTTCCACTTTCCAAATTAGTCTCCCAGGTAAACTTCCCAGTGTAGGCTACGCTGACAGATAAAATACTCTTAACAACATTTAATTACATACCCTCCCAACCACACGGCCATTCGGGATATCAAGTGTACTCTTATTTTGTTGTCACGATTAGAAACTGGTCTTTAAAGGGGTGAAGGGTCGTTTTTATAGACTCTCTTCTCCCTCATGTTTAGCCCCATTAGTGTTCATGTTTTAAGATGTTTTCCCCATTAGTTTGTCGATTTAGATACCTTTCTTCCCATTTCTTTGTCAATAATTAGACCTTTCGTGTTATTTAGGTGATGATTTTTTCCCTGTCGAACGATAGGGAGCCTATTATTTTGGAAGAACCGGCCTTCGGCCGAGACATTTTTCTACCAAAAAATTTACAATTTAATCTACAAGGGGTATCTAATGGATGTTTTGTTTTAAGGTTGATGGAGGTCTAGGGAGGGAACTAGACAAATAATTAATAAATGAAAAACGTAATCGACCAAAAAGCGAACCATCATCCCTTAATTTAAGCGCTCCATGGTAATTATATCCATTGCCTTTGGATATCTTACTCAGGTTATCACACTCGTTAGCTCAATTACCGAACCACAAATCAAATTGCATGTTTATCCTTGTTTGCACATTATGCATCGTACACGTGTAATTTTGCGCTCATAGGCACCCATTATATTTGAAGTTGTCTAATATAATTTTTCCACCACGTCACCCAACTATCGTTACATTTGGTTTCCTAGTTTTATTGTACATACCGATCAGATATTTCACTGTTTATTACTGATATCATTACTGAACAGCCGCATTAATTTGCATCAATACTTAAAGTACAGCTGAAAGTATTTACTGTACATTAAGACTGATGATTTATATGCCTTTGTGACACTTTCTTTTTCTTAAACACTCTTCTTTCCTGGTCGTGTACCTAGACTCTCTTAACATAAACGCCAAAGAAAATTATATTATATCAGTTTTGCATATTTAGTAGCATCTGTTTTATACATTATATACAGAAAAATTGTTGTGCAGAAAATCATAGGCATACGTCCACTAGTTTCATATGATATACACGACGGCGCCGAAAGGTTCTTTTTACCTGAGAGACTATACATGTTAGGTCATAATTGAACAAACTGCTATGCATATAGGCCTAGTTCCTTTAGTAAGTATTGAAACAAGTCAACATATTCAATAAAGGATCGTTCTAAAATCATGTTCAAATGTACAGTTAATTTACCAGATTATAAACCATACTACTCATCACCTGTTTGATTTTGTTTTCTCTATATGAGTGAGGGAGACAAAAGGCATAACTGACTGTAGCGAGTGCCTCCCCAATAGTTGAAAGAGTGACAGGGCCAGAATCAAGGGACGTTCGAGCCAAAATGCCTGGACACACGGAGTTTGAAGCAATTTAAATCATAGGAGGAGGAAAAGACTGATTCTGGGAGAAAGTTCCAGAGCTCAGCTGTTGAATAGAAGAAAGACAGAGTAACGTTTAACTCTTGGGTTGGAGAGTTGGACAGAGTAGGGGTGGGATTGTGTTACAAGACGGGTACCACGTACCCTACGTCTATCATAAGTACTGACGTGAATTTCTTTCTGGACTGAAAGTTCCTGCCCCACCCAGCGAGCCACCTGGTACAGAGGCCGCGGGCAGACTGCTCTGTGTTGGCCTCTGCTGAACCTCCTCCCCTCCGGCTGCCCTTCTGCTGGTGTTGTAGCTCCGGCCAAGGTCACCGGCACCAACATACCAAGACCCTCCCTTGCCAAAGCACCTGTTAGTCGAAACCCTCAAATTTGACCTCGGTTTGCATGTACATATAATTTCGCAAGCATCAATACATGAGTGATGGAGCATTTTTCACGAATGATTCTATGGCCGCCTTTGATTGGAAACTTTATGCTGCCAACGTTTCTGAACTATTTATCGCTGGTAACGCTGACGATACCCTGTTCATCATAGGTTGGCCATTAATCTCTACTCAACCTCTCATAACTCAAAAACGAATAATGTAATCGAGCTAAAAAAAAAAAAAAAAAATCTGCCATTTTGTAAGAATTCGCCAGGGAATTGGTGTGGAAATTGACAGCCCATTTGCTCTCGCCCCTTTTTAGTTACAGAGGTTAGGGGTTCACGTATTCTGACCTACTTATAATTAATGGTCTATATATGGAGAGGAATACTATTATAGGTGACAATTAGAAATTTGTTTCTAGGGAAAAATATATGTCAAGAATATAATTCTTGTGAATCTGAGTGTAGACATAATTATATTCTATTGTATGTAAGTGCAAGAACTGCAGCGCTATTTCTGTTAACATAAAGGAATACAAGACATAAATTAAACAAAACTAATGAAATAATTATCTATACACCTAATGGCGTTCTTTATTCATGCAACATTCTTCACATGATATTGCCAAGTCATATATCATTAATTTATCTAACTGATAACATTAATAATTAAACTCCTGTTTTATCATCGCAAGATGATGATACAATGCAGTTTTAGAACCGCAGTATTTAATTTGGTTTTAGAAAACGGTAATCAATTACCTTCCATTAATCAGCAGAAAGAGAGATAGATAGATATATATATATAGAGAGAGAGAGAGATAGAGAGAGAGAGGGGGTGGGGAGGGAGGGAGAGAAGGAGAGGGAGGGAGAGAGAGAGAGAGAGAGAGAGAGAGAGAGAGAGAGAGAGAGAGAGAGAGGTTCAAATGTTATGCTACAGTTGTTTACGATAAGCAGGAAGCGAACTCATCTGACCAGGTTTTACAATCTCGACCTGTGACCTGAGTGAGAAAATAACGTACTAATATTATTTTAGAAGCACTGTAGTGTCGGCAGGAGTACAGTCGTCTTCATGTATTCGTAACCATTCCCTGATTTAATGCATGCAAGCAAAGATAGTTAGATATAATTACTTAATAATATACTATGAAACAATACTATGAAACAAGTTCTGAAGCATTAGGATATCATAGAGCAAAGCATTATCTCCTTTGGGTTCCATACAGACTGAAATGGGTGTGTAGTTATGTATACTCGCGACTGTACCGCTTGATGCTTAATAATGAAATACATGATTGACCCAGCACTACGATAAAAGCTTGCGTGATATTATAGGACAAAATAATATGGCAAAATACGAAGTCAATAGAAATAGACTGAGATATACAGTATACTGTATATAATTGCACCTCTTGCTTATTGTGTACGTCTGTCCATCCTCATATTAAATATTAACCACTAAAGTTAAGAAATCGAGGTAAATGACAAAAGATTAATTATTTGTATAACTGACGTATTCAATGTTAAGCACTATTATTACATTTATTTCATGTGACAGCACCGTTATTACATTTATTTCATGTGACAGCAAAACGTGTGAAACTACCCTAACCTCAGTAAAGAAATAGTACGGACGGTGGGAACTATAACTACAATTCTATTACTGTCGGCGACCAGATCATGGCAATATTAGTAGGTCTAGCATTAGTGATCCCATTGCTGATAACACCGTAATGATGCTTTTTGTAGTATTACCAGCCTCAGTAATGGCGGCACTGTGGTGGGAATACATGACACTAGTTACTGCTACACTGCTGATGACACTGAAATAGCCTTGAGGGAATCTGAATGGTATAATGTTTTAAATGGGGCTATGAGAGAGATAGAGAGAGACAGACAGACAGACAGACAGACAGACAGAGTTATGTTCACGTTCTCCTGTAAACGGCATTAGCTTGTTATATTATCTAAAGAAATGGTACTGTCTGTATTAAGATTATGATGAGTAAAATAGATCCACATTTCACATGACCCAAACAAATATAGTCAATCACTAACTGTAACTAATGTATTGGCAATTAACCAATTCCATATTTGGCTACCAGAGTTCGTTCTTTGGGACGTTAGATAAAGGTTATTAAATCACAACCAAGTCTCATACCGTCAGAGGGTGCGTCTCACTGAAGTATGAGAGAAGTCCCACGCTTGCCCTGCCCGACCAGCTTATATCACAATGATTACTCTGGAGGGCATCGTCTGAGCAGGGTCGTGACCTGAGACACCCTCGGGGACCAACACATGCTCGGGAGAGAGAGGCTGCAATGTACGGTCGCTCTAATAAGTCATTTTACAGCTGTCATTATGTTTGCCTTGCTCTGTGCTATATTAATGTCTGTCCGATGTTGAATAGGGTGGGTAAGTGTAGGAATAGGTTTGTATATCCCCCTCGAAATGAATAAATAAAGTTTAGATATTGCTGAAACCAATTATGGGTCAAAACATACTTGGTGCCGAGACATCACTTATTAGGCCGATTGTATAGTCGGCCAAATAAATGATGTATAGGCCCCAATTATGCTTTGATCAATAATTGGTACGGTATCAGGAATATTTACACATGATTTCTTCTTTTTAGTGAGATTATACTCCTACTCTTACCCACCCTATTCAACATCTGACAGACATTAATACATTACAGAGCGAGCCAACGTAATGACAGCTGGGACGTGACTTACTAGCGCCAATATACAGGCAGACAGGACAGTTCTGTGTGTTATGTAGTTAAATTATGCTAACAATTGACTCGAGCAACCTCACCTGTAGAGAAAACGTGTACTGTACGATACTCAATAGTTTCGTACATACAATTGAAGTGGTGGTTTCTTTGAAAATAATAATAGTGTGTTGCATATGAGTACGGTCATGTCCCAGCTGTCATTATGTTTGGTTTGCTCTGTGCTGTATTAATGTCTGCCAGATGTTGAATAGGGTGGTTAAGTGTAGGAACATGTTTGTATATTTCACTCCATATGAAGAAATGAAGCTTAGATATTACTGATACCAATTATATTGATCAAAACATATTTGTGGCCGAGACATTAGTTATTAGCGCTACTGTACAGGCGGACAGGAAAGGTCCCGTAAGTGTAGTTAAATTATGCTAAAATTTGACTCTAGCAACTTCACCTGTAGCAAAAACGTGTACTCTACGATATTCAATAGTTTCGTAAAAACAATTGAAATTGTGGTCTCTTTAAAATAATAATATTGTGTTGCATATGATGACACTGTAGCTTATTCACTATTAATTCTATCAGTGACCCTTGAGATTACTATCTAATAGGAGCAGGTTCAGATGATACGTATAATTTGCGGCCTCTTATTGTATAACTATTGTACTGAGCCAAACAAGTTTATATCGAGATCTTATGTTCAGCCTTGTGGTATTCATTGGGAGAGGTTTACAAAGCTCCGTTAATGACAGCTGAGACATGACTTATTAGCGCCAATGTACAGTCTCCTTCTAAAATTATGATCATTACTGTTATCTCGACTTTCGTTTCCTATTTATTATAAATTTAACAAATATATACAAATTCAATAAACACAGTTATATGTAAATCCTTAGTGTGGATTTATTCAAGGTATGTTCACTTAAGGGGGTGGTACTCGCTTTTTCTGGACCCCCTTCTTCCTCATGTTTAGCATATTAGTTTTGAGATTTTAAGACGTTCGTTCCGTTAGTTTGGCAGTTTGAGACCTTTCGCCTAATTTCTGTGTCAATATTAAAACCTTTCGTGCCATTTAGGTGTCGATGTTTTCCTGGCGAGCGATAGCGATCCCCTAATTATCGAAGGAACCGGCCTTGGGCTGGGAAATTTTTCTACCGAAATATTTACAAATTTATCTTGAAAGGGGGTCTAGGGGGTCTTTTCATAAGCTTGATGGAGGTCTAGCGAGGAAACTAAACAAATATGTTAATATATATATATATATATATATATATATATATATATATATATATATAACAAACCAAGCACTACCCCTTTTATGATCTAAACTTGAAATAATATATAAGTGAACAAACCTTTGCTCGGTGCTGTAGGTGATAGTGGTTGGGAGATGGTGGGGCAGCTGGGTCACAGGCTCACAGAGAGGGTTGGTTCCTTGGGAGGGGGGGGGGGGGGGGGGCACTACGGGGTACACACACTTTCTCAGGGGGAAGCTGTGCTATATATTATACCCACTGAGATAACCTCTACCAATCCGTTATTACGTCCCTCATGTATATAGCTTGCATGTTATTTTAGATGATAAGAACATAATCGTTCAGTTATTCCTTTGATGTTGTTTCTCAGTTGGCCAGTTTCTCAGCGGGTGGATGGCACTCGTCAAGCAGGTGGATGAGACTCGTCATCCTTGGTCGGCAACCCATCTAGGGGAGACCATTGTATACAAATCCGGGTGGATGGGACTCGTCAGCTTTGTTTGGCAACCTGTATAGGGGAATACACCTTACACAAATTACCCAGGGGCGGCACACTCATCGGTGCCACTTGCACGTGGAGAACTCTATAATAGATACAATAATTATATTATAAATTGCAGCTCCCAACATCATTTCTATTACTCTATTATCACATTGTTCATAAATGTAATGTATACAAAGTTTGAGAGTAATAGCACGCATATTTATCTCTTCGACACGGTGGCGTTATCTCAATGAAATTTTGGCCAACAGTAGAACATTTATTTAATTCAGTCTAGGGAGGACTTGCAAGAGTAGCATGGGTAAATTAACCTTAATTAATCAATATAATATTTAACAGGGGAGGTGGTGCTCATTTATTTATATAATCACTAACTTATTTATAATCGAGGGGGAGATATAAATATTTGTCACATGGAATAACCAAGTGGGGAATATATCAGAGAGAAAATATGGATATCAATAATTGCGACAAACATTTCGAGTGGTTCTTCATAATAAGATGACGTATAATGCAATTGAAACGATAATAAAATCTATAGATCATAAGTCTGTTAGCCTATTATTAAATATTTTACATGCCAAACAACTGGATGACGTTTATAATAATATATATATATATATATATACTGTATATATGTTAAAAATAAGCATATCGAAATATAATGTAGATATAATTCAGGGTTACCAATTTATCGGCTAGATAGTAAATAAAAGCTAAAAATCGCTAGAATAATGCCAGTCTTTCTAGAATATTTCTCTAAAATGGGTCAAATCTCCAGAATATGGCTACAATTTATGTTGCTAGGTGTAAACATGTACCTCCAGATCGAAGTAAATACCTCTAGAACTAGCGGGAAAGTAGCTAAATTGGCAACACTAATCAAATTCTTATACATTAATTGTAGATATTTACAAACTTATACAAGTATATAACTAGAATGCCATACAGGATTATATGTGATATTGTATACACTACTATATGTGATATTGTGTACACTACTATATGTGATATTGTGTACACTACTATATGTGATATTGTGTACACTACTATATGTGATATTGTGTACACTACTATATGTGCTATTGTGTACACTACTATATGTGCTATTGTATACACTACTATATGTGATATTGTGTACACTACTATATGTGCTATTGTATACACTACTATATGTGCTATTGTGTACACTACTATATGTGCTATTGTATACACTACTATATGTGATATTGTATACACTACTATATGTGATATTGTGTACACTACTATATGTGCTATTGTGTACACTACTATATGTGATATTGTATACACTACTATATGTGCTATTGTGTACACTACTACTACAACATTTGGGTTGTTGTGGTTATAGTAAGGTCTAAATGTCAGGGAAAATATACGAACAACAATTATCAGTATCTCTAATAATAGCCTACCGAAGAAGCCAGACAATTAACCCCTTCAGTACCGGTGCCGTCCTTTTAACTTTATTCTGGCTACTATTAGACGGTATTATTCAGTGTAAAAAGGGCTTCCATCAATTAACAGGCTTCGAATGATCTCACTTAACCCTTTTTACTACCACAGTTCCTTCTTAAACTGCTCAAAATCGTCTAAATATAGCAAGACTAAAATTACAAAGACGTCGCGGTACAGAAGGGGTTAACAATTTAATATCTATTATATTTTACTCATACGAAGCGAGTGGTGGGTATGAGATTGCATTGATGTCAACCTGCCAGGCAAACGGAGAGGGTAATGGGGGAGAAATAAAAATGGTAGTAATTTGCAGGGGCAGGCGTATTTTTATTGACTACCCGTTGCAAGCCCAGAGTTACGTTATTGCTGGGGAGATTTCCACTTGAGGGATTTTTTTTTCTGGACCTCATTCTCCCTCAAATTTAGCACCATTGCTTTTGAAATTTTAAGACTTTTGCCCCTTTAGTTTGGCGATTTTAAGAACGTTCGCCCTATTTCTATCAACTTTAAGACCTTTCGCGCCAGTTAGGTGTCGAACTTTTCCTGGAGAGCGATAGCGTCCCTGCAATTTAAAAGGGGGATTTTTTTTTACCGAAAAATGTACACTTTTTTCTTGAAAAGGGGTCTAGGAGGTGTAATTTTAAGCTTGATGGAGGTCTAGGGAACGAAACTAAAAATATTCCCTTTAAAGATATGATTTCCATGATATATAGACGATGTTGCACAAACGCCTTTTCTGCAACGTTCTTCAGGCAATTGTGGTCTGACATCTTCTGAATTATAGCTGTGTATTATTTCACTCTTTTAAAAGTACATAGGGTCAGTTTAGTTGTCGAATCCAGGGTGAAAATAGTAAAAAAAATAGTACGGGAAAACAAAAACTAGCTCGTCGAAAAATGAGGGATACAGCGCTCGTGTGACATCGCCTTATGACCTGCATTATACAGGTTTATATTGTTTTTGTTTGATGTACAGTGTCGCCCAAAATTCGCGTTCTACCTTCACAGTAAGATATCTGATTTTCGTTTAAATATTTCTATCCATTTTTTTACGATTCTGGACAATTGTTATGGCGAAAGGAAAATAAACTCGATTATCGACAGTATAGTATTGTTCATTTGTCGATTTTCACATTAATAATTATAACTTTATTTCCCTGTCTTTAGGCGAGAGAGGCAACACCATCCACGCTTGTTGCCTCCACCAACCAAGTCGAAGGAGGTTATGTTTTACCTCTGTTTGTCTGCATGTCTGTCTGTTTGTCCGTTTGTCTGTAACATGATATCTCAAAATGTTATGAACCAATTTTCACGACATTTGATGGACAGGTGAAACATGCAACAAGGACAAAGTTATTTAATTTGGCAGGCAATCATTAGAGCTTATACCTCTGCCAGAGTACCCGGCTTGCAAAGCTATGAACCGATTTTAATGAATTTGTTCGGCATATAGGATGTGTGGCAAGGAAGAAATTATTTAATTTAGGACGCGATCGGTAGAGCACATACTTCCACCAGCGTATGTGGAGATATGCGCACTCCCGGGTGCTTCTCTAGTTTAATGACAAATTAACCCTTTGAAGCTCTGCCGCGTTTTAGAAGATTTGTTTTGGATGTCATTAGACGGTTGTATGCAGCTTAGGAAGGATCTGTGAGTATTAAATGGGTAAAGACTATCTCAATCAACCCTTTGACTTCCATATACCGTTACTAATCTGCAAAAAATCGTCTAATAGTAGCCAGAAAACAGAACAGAAACGCGTATTGGAGCTTGAAAGGGTTAAATAGTGAATATAATCCAGGTTTGCCTTGTGTCTCCTTCATTCACGTAACAAATACTGAATACCTCGTTTGTCTATTGTTCACTAAAGATAATTTGATTTTCTACATTAGCATATTATTTAAGTTTAAACAAATTATTAGGCCTATATGAGCCTTTTCATGTGTGTATTTGAGAGCCTGAATTGGCTTCAAAGAAAAATAATACCTGGTCTTCATATTCGTTAAGGGGGCCCTCCTCATTTTATATTAGTTCTCTCTCTTCCTTTCTCTCTGGGTTGTATCCATTTGGCCCCATTCAGCCTACTATTTTAAAACGTTTATCCCCATCCAGGTGTCGATTTTTTTTCCGGGCGAGCGAAAGCGAACCAGCTTATATATTTAAAACATTTTTGACAGCAGGCTAAATTTTTAATTTTGTCGATATAAAAAATGTCTCTGGCAAAGCCGGATTTCTCAAAACAATGATGACTCACTATCGCTCGCCAGGAAGAAATCGACACCTGGATGGGGATATAAGTCTTCAAACAGTAAGCTGATGGGGCCGAATGGATATAAGCCAGAAAAATAGAGAAGAGGAGATAAAAATAGCAAGTCACCCCCCTTAAGATCTCTAGTGGTTGAAGAGAGTCATCTGCACCCAGTAAGCGTAATTGGCCGGCCCTGGAGCTATTGATGCTTTAGATTAGTTATTTTTTTTTACGAGGTCGACAGGTCAGCACGACACATATGACGCGATCTTCCTGTACCAAGGGGCATGTGGGAGACGGAGTGGAGAATGAGAGAGAGAGAGAGAGAGAGAGAGAGAGAGAGAGAGAGAGAGAGTCAGAGAGTCAAAGTTAGAGAGAGAAAAGGAAGTTCAGAAGTAAACAGAGAGAAGTAAAACAGTGAGGCACAGAGAACACAAGAACTGAGAGAGAGAGAGGGAGATATTTTGGTTTGATTTGATTGTTTTATTGAGAGAAGTACAAATGATACACAAGTATCATAATTACATCATCTCAAAACGGCGAAGGTGCATACGCAATCTTCATCGTAATTATAGCTTAAATTATGTCATTAGATGTGCACTATTAAATAATCAATACTTGGATATTGAAGATAATTGTTAACTCTAGCTAAACGTACTATAAATAATATTATATTGAGAGAGAGAGAGAGAGAGAGAGAGAGAGAGAGAGAGAGAGAGAGAGAGAGAACAACTAATTTTAACCATAACTGTGCTAGATACTGGCAATTATCGTTCACTCACTTGTTTATCATTCATTCACTGGCAGTTATCATTTATTCAGCTTCATGCAGATCTGCATTGTGGACAAGTATATTTCTGCAAAATATTAGAAGAATTTTCAATAACTCTGGTGTCTGTTAGTCCAATAAGCATCCAATAAGCATCCAATAAGCATCCAATAAGCATCCAATAAGCATCCAATAAGCATCCAATAAGATCCAATAAGCATTTAGGTTCTGTTTTCTGGTATTTATTAGATACTTTAATTCAGATTAGGAAGGGTATATGTAAGTCAGAGGCTTAATTGAGATAGTCTTTTCCCTCATTATTCCCACAGATCCTTCTTAAACTGTATGCCATCGTATAAGGATAACCAGAATAAACTGTCAAATTGCGTCATAATCTTCAAAGGGTTAATGCTAGGATTCTTCAGCTTTGTTATCGATCACTGAACACCATTTCATCCAGAATTGTTCAATCATGAGCAACCATGTTTAAACCATATATAAACATCTACTGTCCCTGGTTATACTCGTGAGATATCTAGGGAGGCAGATTTGAATTGAGAGTTAATACAAACTGTTAATTTATTTTATCGATTCCTGTTAATCAAAATGTCTATTATTACAACGTTTCTCTATGTACATTTCATTAATAATACATTAAGGGGAGATTTCCACTTGAGGGATTTTTTTCTTTACCCCTTTCTCCCTCATGTTTAGCCCCATTGCTTTTACGATTTTAAGACGTTCACCCCATTATATATTTTTTTTCGGCGCTCTCATAGCATATATTATCGAACATCTTATTAGTATTAACCCCCTTCAGCAATATGACGCTTTTATGCTTATTTGTCTGGCTAAAACTAGACGATTTTATGCAAGTTTAAGAAGGACCTCTGCGATTTAGATGGTTTATTGAGATCATATTTACCACCTTGAATCCTAGAGGTGGATTAAGAGCCAAATATAATGATCTAATAGTATCCATAATACGGTGAATATTACGTTATCGTGCTGAAGGGGTAAATATTTCGAAGACATATTGGATGCTAATGTATGGTAAATATAGAGAGAGGGACATTACCGCGACACTTGCAGTATTTATTACGTTATATTAGCATTACGTAAAATCTAACCAGGAAAGCTTATGTTGACTCCTTCAGTACCAGTGACGTCTATTTGTTTTCCTTTCAGCTGCATCTAAGCGATTTTATAAAGTTTAGGATGAATGTGATAGCCAAAAGGATTAAGTGAGATAGTCTGCAATCTTTTAACGTGTAGACATCTTGCTAAGCTTAATAAAATCGTCTAATAGTTGCCAGAGCATTAGGAAAAGGATATCACCGGTACTGCATGGGTTATTCCAAGTAGCCTACATCCTTTATGACGATGATTGGCAGCGAACTATTGGTATCGACTATACATACACCAATGCCATTTTCTAAGATAATTACAGGTAATTACCACTTTGATCATTAACCCTTTCAATAGAAGTGCTGCCCTTTTACTTTTATTCTGGTTATTGATAACGATTTTATTCAGTTTCAAAGGGCCTGCAGATATTTATAGGCTTCAAACTGTCTCACTGTACCCTTTCTACCACCACAGATCCTTCTTAAGCTGCACAGAAACGTCTAAATATAGCTAGACAAAAAAAAATAAACAAGACGTTGCTTGTACAAAGGGGTTTAATCCCCTGATGATTATGACGCATTTTGAAAGTTTATTCAGGCTTTCATTAGAGGATATTATACAGCATAGGATGGATATGTTTGGATATGTTTGGTAGACACATATGATAATTTTACCGAGTCAGTATTCAATGCACAAAATAAATACATCCCCCCAAAAAAGTTTAGATCAACACAGAACCAACCCAAATGGATGAATAATAGACTATTAGATCTTCTAGGACAAAAGAGAGGAATATATAGAAAAATTAGGAAAGGCGAAATTCACCTACTTGCTTACTATCAGAATCTATCAAGACAGATAAAAAAGGATATTAGGAAAGAAAAAAGAAATTATGAAATTAAGGTTGCCAATGACAAAAAATAATCCTAAAGCTTTTTACCAACTATATAAATCCAAGGTTAGAGATGTAATTGGTCCCCTTAAAACTTTGATAGGAGAAATGACAGAAAATTATTTAGAAATGTGCAGTACAATAAATAGTCAATTTCTTTCCGTTTTCACTAATGAAAATTTGGCACAGTTTCCAGAAGTCCGTAAGGTATATAGCGATAGTATAGAAAATAGGTTAACTACGGTTACTATAAGTAGAAATGATGTGCTTAAGGAAATTGACAGACTGAAACCTCATAAATCGCCTGGTCCTGATGAAGTATATGCTAGAGTATTAAAAGAATGTAGGGATGAGTTAAGTTACCCATTAACATTTGTATTTAACAAGTCATTGGAGACAGATATAGTTCCAGAAGCTTGGAAGCTTGCAAACGTAGTTCCGATGTTCAAAAAAGGTGACAAATCAATAGCATCCAATTACCGTCCCATTAGTCTTACATCAATCATAGGAAAGCTACTAGAGTCAATTATTTCTAGTAAAATTAGAAACCACTTAGATACATTTAATTTAATAAATTCTTCTCAGCATGGATTCACTCAGGGACGTTCTTGCCTTACTAATTTGCTTAGTTTTTTCTCAGAGGTATATGAAGCAGTAGATAATGACAAGTCATATGATATAATATATTTAGATTTCAGTAAAGCTTTCGACAGAGTCCCCCATGAGAGATTGATGAGAAAGGTTGAGGCGCATGGAATAGGTGGGGCGTTGTTGGGATGGATTAGGCCATGGCTAATTGGTAGGAAGCAGAGAGTCAGCATAAATGGTATGAAGTCAGAATGGGGAGCAGTCAAAAGTGGTGTCCCCCAGGGATCTGTATTAGGTCCTCTGTTGTTTGTTATATACATAAATGACCTTGATTTAGGTATAACTAGTAGGATAAGTCAATTTGCAGACGATACCAAAATGGGGAGAACAATTGATTCAGATAGAGATATAGAGTGCCTCCAAAGGGATCTAGATACCTTACACGAATGGTCAGTAAATTGGCAGATGAAGTTTAACATTGACAAATGCAAGGTATTAAAGATAGGGAAGATGCATACAAATGTTAAATATAAACTAGCTAATATGGAATTAGAAAACTCGAATTGTGAGAAAGATCTAGGTGTGTTTGTTAGAAATGATTTGAAGCCTAGACAACAGTGTATAAGCGTTCGAAACAAGGCAAACAGGATTCTCGGGTTCATCTCTAGGAGTGTGAGTAACAGAACTGCTGATGTTATCTTAAAACTTTACTTGTCATTAGTGAGACCCCATATGGATTATGCTGTTCAATTTTGGTGTCCTTATTACAGAATGGACATAGATTCATTGGAGAGAGTACAACGTAGAATGACAAAAATGATCCATATTATTAGACATCTTCCGTATAAAGAAAGGTTGAAGAAATTAGGCTTACATTCGTTAGAGAGACGCAGAGTTAGAGGGGATATGATAGAGGTGTTCAAGTGGGTTAGTGGGATTAACAAAGGGGACATGACAAATGTACTAAAGCTCAGTGATAGCGAAAGAACTCGTACCAATGGTTTCAAATTAGATAAATTTCGTTTCAGAAAAGATATAGGCAAATATTGGTTTGGTAACAGAGTTGTAGATGGGTGGAATGGACTACCAAGTGCTATAGTGGGATTAAAAACGATAGGGAGCTTTAAGATAACATTGGATAAGCATATGGACGAGAAGGGTTGGGTGTGAAGGGGGATCAGCAGGGTTGGGCCAATCAGCGCTCTGCAGCCCCCCGTAATCCTGCGTTAATCTCTAACCGTTTTGGTAAGATGATCCTCAGGGTATTAGAGTGTTGAGCCTATAATTGGGCTTTGTAATTGGGGTTGTGTGGGACAGGGATCTGCCTTGCTTAGGCCAATCGGCTTTCTGCAGACTCCCATTTTCTTATGTTCTTATATGCGGGTATTAATCCTTTCACGCATTTATGACGCAGAGGTTGCCAGATTAGCAATAAGAAAGAGAGTTCTCTCACTCTTATAATTACCTCTCCAAAATTAGTGTTCTGCCCACAGCTAACTCAAAGACAACTGCAGAGGTTGAAGTTACTAAACTAAAGGTTTTTAAATACCCCTGATGGTAACAAAGGCTTTAAAGTATCCCAATAGGCTCAAAATCGCGTCATATGCGTGAAAGGGTTAAAAGAGTATACTAAAGACTCTTTCGATTAACCCTCTGACTTACATATACACTTCCTAATCTAATAAAATCGTCCAAAAATGGTCATGAAATTGAAAAGAAATGCATAGTTGTATCTTGAAAGGGCTAATATGTTAAAATAATTAATTCCACTTTGATTATCTGCGGCTCGTAATTAGTAGCTAATTGGTTCACATCTAAAATAATTAGGCTGCCGGGATAGCTAATCTTCGCGCTGCATAACTTTGGAAGCCAGTATGCAAAAAATAATTAGTCTTAACACTGTCTGATATGATGTCTTGTGGGTTATTAAGATATTTTGTTTAATAATTATTGGGGATTTTGAATGTGTTTACTATTATCGAGCAATTTAATTAAGTTTGTCCCCTAGGCTAAATATTACGGCTTCCCAGATTTCCTTAAAATAGAAAATGCCAACCAAAACCCCCTTTAACATAAATTTGTACATTTTTCGATAGCAAACAAAAGTTCCAGCGAAGGCCCAATTTCTTCTAAGTTACAGGCTCACTGTCGCTCGCCTTGGAAAATATCGACGCTTGAATAGGGTGAAGCGTCTTATTATCTCCAATTTAATGTGGTGAAACGTCTTAAAATGTCCAAACTAATGTAGCGTAACAGGGAGATCCACAAAGACTCCCCTCGGACCAAATAGGGATAACAGTTATATAATAGCATAACATAGGCATTGAGTTATATCGTGTTGTTACTATACTCTGTTTCTGTTCAACTGACGGTAAATTGCAACGTTCCCATCAAGACTTCTCTTTTATTGTGCATATTTTCTAGTGAAATGTGGTGCTAATTATATAAACTTGACCCTAATATAATTCAGACATACTGTAGTAGTTTCATATTTTTCCATTCAGTATCGAGAAATTAGCTGCTAAGGGATTCAATTTATCGTCAGCTGAAAAGAAAGAGTATACTTATGTTTTGGTTTTCAGGTGTTTCCTGGTTACGTGGTAGTGATGAATTATTATGTTCCCTCCACCAACTGACTTTACTCCTAAACTCAATTAATGAAATCAACAAATACATTTCGATATTGGGTTGATGGCAGTTGGGTTTAAAGGCCGGTATTTACTTTATTGCAAGTGGCGTAAGATATGTTGTGTTGCTTGTATGCTGGGCCCAAAAACCTTATTATTTGTATTACAAGTGACAGAAGAGATACAGTATATTGTGTTTCTTTCATGGCGGGTTCGAAAGCCGTATTGATTTTGGAGAGAGAGAGAGAGAGAGAGAGAGAGAGAGAGAGAGAGAGAGAGAGAGAGAGAGAGAGAGAGAGAGTGAGAGAGAGAGAGAGAGAGAGAGAGAGAGAGAGAGAGAGAGAGAGAGAGAGAGAGAGAGAGAGAGAGAGAGAGAGAGAGAGAGAGAGAGAGAGAGAGAGAGAGAGATAGAGAGAGAGAGAGAGAGAGAGAGAGAGAGAGAGAGAGAGAGAGAGAGAGAGAGAGAGAGAGAGAGAGAGAGAGATATCTGGATAATTAGAGGAGGGCGAAATAGAGTGAGATGATAAGACCTGATTCGCTCCACAATTCGCCACAACAATCATCCAAGTTTTTGCTTACCCGTTAATTGGAAGTCAAATATTGTCTCATAAACTGGAAATCGACACCTCGGCAGCCATCATCGAGGGTTTATCTGATCTACGTACTTCTGTTGCCCTGTATAATCTTCACTTAGGGATAAGGCGGTTGGGAATGTGAAGATAACAGGTGACACTATGCGAGAGAGAGGGTGCTGTAGAAATAGCTGACGCTGATGTGAAATTGAATGCGGACTGCTAAGGAAAAAGACAATTAGATCATATCAATGGAAGGGGTAAAGGAAGAAAAGTTAAATACAAGACACATTAATCACATGTATTCAGAAATGTGAGCGAAATACAAATCGTGTAATGTAGACGGAACCAGAAACCATGCGGAAATGGATGAAGACGGCTGAGAAAAACACATGTTTGTCAGAAGAATGGAGTGAATGAATGGAAAACAACAATATAGTTGCATATACTCAGAGATGTGATCGAAACATGAAAACGTTAATGTGCAAAGTTGTTTATTTCTCATAGGGCTTTTCTGAGTACTTAACAATCCTATACACTTACTGTGTTTCCTTCATCAATTTGGTTTATTTTACCTTAAAAAAGTACCCTATTACTAGATCTTAAGTGCAGCATATAATGCTGTTGAAATTTAAGGTTAATTATATTAGCATTTAAATCAATTATATGGTACTTCTTTGTAACCAATATATTAATTAAATTATCATAGGTGGAAAATATTTTCATTTGGAACGTAGGCTGTTGCTTTGAGCAATAACATACCTATTTAGTGGCCTGATTACCAAGTTTCTTGTTTACAAGATAACTTGTTATATATATATATATATATATATATATATATATATATATATATATATATATGTATATATATATGTATATATATATATATATATATTTATATATATATATATATGTATATATATATATATATATATATATATATATATATAAGAGAGAGAGAGAGAGAGAGAGAGGGAGGGAGGGAGGGATAGAGAGAGATATTGAGAGATATTTTAACGAGGGAAGAGAAGTGATCGGAATCGAAAACTGGTAAATTTCAAGAATAATTTCAGTTTCAAACACATTTTGAATGTACCGTCAGTGTTATGCCTATCGCGATGTCCCCCAAATATGATGATGGTTAAACTGTGTCCCTTCTCCGTAAATTAAGACTCTCTAGGGTGACCAAACTGCTCTAACGAACCTGTTGTGAGACCGAGAACCCGAACGAATTTGTTATGCCATTATTTGTGGCTGTCGATTGGAGGAGGTAATCGATTTTCCTTTTTTAGATAAACCATTAAATTCGAGTTGATAAATTATTTTGAAGAATGTCTTTAAAGTGTGGTATGTTATCTATTGATCTGAAAATTAATTTGCCGACATTTTCTTAGTATAGACTATAATGTATTACAAACAGGTGTAGGTTCCTTTGACGGACCATTAAACTATAACATTATATTTATGATTTTATAAAACAAACAAGTGTCTACGATATTGTAAAGTATATAATTTCCATATTAGTAAGATCATTTTTTTTTTGGATAAAATTATGTATTACCAAATCATAAATGAATGTACCAATATGTCCTTAACTGAGTACGTGGTTCGAAAAAAGTTCTTCCAAAATGGAGTTTAATAGTTCTGCCCTCAATGTTGATATTAATGGGCAATTGGTCTCACCAGCCTAATTACCTCTGCACACACAATGATTTACGAGGATTTGTTTGTGTGTATTATTTATTGTATATATACTGTATATATATATACTGTATATATATATATATATATATATATATATATATATATATATTATATAACATTTTTATTTATTGTTTTAGTTTCCTTCCTAGACCTCCATCAAGCTTATAAGAAAATAATGAATAATAACAAGACCCCCCCCCCCCCCCCCCCCCCCCTCCTCCTTTCAAGATTATTGTGTGGATTTTTCGGTAGAAGACTTACCCTACCGAAAGCCGGTCCCTCCAAAATTGCAGGCTTGCTGTCGCTCACCCAGAAAATAATGACACCTAAATGGAACGAAAGGTTTTAAAATTGAAAATAAATGGGGCGAAAGGAATTAAAATAGCCAAACTAATGGGACAAACGTCTTAAAAAATAAAAATAAAAGGAGCTATGCAAAAGGGAAAGGGGGATCAAGTTAAACACCCCCTTAACTTAATTAACACCCTTGTACCCATATCCGCATAATGTGTTTTCGTTTTCCGACAGGTCCCAGAATATCACTCCGGTTTAAGGGGGAGGTAGTCGCTTTTTCAGGACCCCCTTCTCCCTCATATTTAGCATATTATTTTTTGTGATTTGAAGGCGTTCGTTCCGTTAGTTCGGCGATTTTCAGACTTTTCGCCTCATTTCTTTGTCAATATTGAGACCTTTCGTGCCATTTAGGTGTCGATTTTATACTGGTGAGCGATAGCGAGCCTGTAATGTTAGAAGGAATTTACAAATTTACAAATTTATTTTGAAAATGGGTCTAGGGGGTGTTTTTTTTAAGTTTGATGGAGATCTAGCGAGGAAAATATAAAATATATTAATAAATAAATATACAGACCAAAACAAAACAGCCACTAGCCCCTTACTGTTCTCTCGTTCCCCGACAAAACAGCCACTAGCCCCTTACTGTTCTCTCGTTCCCCGACACAGCCACTAGCCCCTTACTGTTCTCTCGTTCCCCGACACAGCCACTAGCCCCTTACTGTTCTCTCGTTCCCCGACACAGCCACTAGCCCCTTACTGTTCTCTCGTTCCCCGACACAGCCACTAGCCCCTTACTGTTCTCTCGTTCCCCGACACGACCCCAGAATATCACTCCGGTTTAAGGAAGATTTCCACTTGAGGGATTTTTTTCTTGCCTTCTTTCTCCCTCATATTTAACCCCATTGTTTTTCTAATTTTAAGACGTTTGCCCTATTATTTTGACGATTTTAAGAACTTTCAACTCATTTCTGTAAATTTTAAGACCTTTCGTGCTATTTAGGTGTCGATTTTATCCTGTCGAGCGATAGCGAGCCTGTAATTTAAGAGGAACCGGCTTTCAGCCGGGAAATTTGTCTACCGAAAAATGTACAAATTTATCTTAAAGGGGCTCAAGGGGGTGTAATCTTAAGCTTGAAGGATAATATCTAAGGACCAAACTAAAAACTTCCCCTTAATTAGTCGTTGCCCACCTAGCTTCACCTTGGGCGAGAATGATGCTGAACTTTATTTTAATTTGTGTTGCCTACTTTACGCTGATGACACTATAGTTATGGCCGAAAATGAAGATGATTTACAGTTTGCTTTGAATGCCGTTCAGGAGTATTGTAGCCTTTCATCACTGCAGGTAAACATTGGTAAAACTAAAGTTGTAATATTTTCCAGGGGTAAGGTCAGAAAACATAGGACATTTAAATTCGGTAATGATGAAATCCAGGTAGTGGATGATTATACTTACCTGGGCACAACATTTTACTTCAACTGTCGATTTCATAAAGCTAAAGCAAAACAAGTAATTCAAAGTAAGAGAGCAACTTATGGGTTATTAAATACAATTAACAAGCTTAACCTACCGTTCGACACAAGTATCGATTTATACGAAAATCTAGTATTACCCATCTTATTGTACGGTAGTGAAATGTGGGGCTGTGAGAATATTGATCACCTAAAAAGGACATGCAATAGCTTTTTGAAGAGACTTTTGAGGTTGAATAAATCAACTGCAACATGTATGGTGTATGGTGAATCAGGTTTTAGAAGTTTGCAGGAAATCATAGACAATAGAATGGTAAATTTTTGGTTTAGGATTACAAGTGATACGGAAAATAAAATTTCATGTGTTTTGTATAGATTAATGAAAGTTTTGTATGATCGAGAACAGTACAAATTACCCTGGTTAAATAATATCAAATGCTTACTAGATAGCAATGGAATGTCACATGTATTTAATGATGTAAATACTATTAATGGTAACTGGTTTAAAGAAGCATTTAAACTTAGATCTAGTGATATTTATAGGCAAAAATGGACGGAGGAAGTTAATAGAAGTAGTGTTTGTTTGAATTACAGAATAATGACGGTCGATTACCGCATCCAATATTATTTACTTAAACTGCCAAAGCAATATTCAATAAAGGTTGTGTAAATTCAAATGTGGTAATCATATGCTGCCTATTGTCAGCGGTAGACACAACAACATAAATGTAAACGAGATAATTTGTATGTTATGTAACAGTAATGAAGTCGGTGATGAATTCCATTTTTTTTTTCAAATGTTCACATTTTAATGTTTACAGAAGGCAGTACCTTAACAAATATTATTATAATAATCCTAAGTCTATGAAAATGTCACAGTTATTCAGCAGTACACAACATGCAGTTATATTAAAACTTGCCAAATTTGTAGGAGAAATTATGAATTATTTCAAGACATAAAGTCTTGAACTTACAACAAGGCCACCAGTCAAGTTGAAATATTATTATGTACAAATAATGTTGTTGTTTTGTATATGTGTTATTGTATTTTGTATTTGTATTGAAGTATGTAATCTTAATACCCCACTTGGGGTCGCTCGAGTTAATAAACCTTTCAAACCTGCTCCCGGTAGAGACCCTTTAGTATATAGAGAATGGTGTGCTTCAAATATATAATAATGTACACTTGTGGTCAGTTCAAACGTAAGACACTATACTCGATTACGATAGGACACAAATATGACGGTGTTTTAAGGGGGGTGACCTGCTTTTTGTCTCTCCTTCTCTGGCTTGTGTCCATTCGGCCCCATTCAGCCTACTGCTTTCAGATGTTTATCCCCATCCAGGTGTCGATTTATTCCTGGCGAGCGATAGCGAGCCAGCATTGTATGGAAAAATCTGGCTTCGCCGTAGACATTTTTTGTCGAAAAATTTACAAATTTAACCTGCTGACAAAAAGCAATATAAATATATGCTGGCTCGCTACCGCTCGCCAGGAAGAAATCGACACCTGGATGGGGATAAGCATTTTAAAACAGTAAACTAAATAGGGCTAAATGAATACAACCCAGAGAGAGAGAGAGAGAGAGAGAGAGAAAATAAAGGGAGGTTGGCGAGGTTGGCGAGGTTGACAGGGAATCCACTGAGCCATGTTTGAATAGATAAATGTTTTCCTTGTTGATTAGCATGATCCTTAGTTTATCGATAGTAGTGTCCTGCTTGGAATTGACATACGCTGTATGTTTGACGTTGAACTGGTTTTAAAGGGCACCGTCGAATCAGTTAAGGGGGGTCACCGGCCTTTTATTTTATCTTTCTCTCCTTTTCTCTCTTTCCCTGGCTTGTATCCATTCGGCCCCATTCAGCCAACTGTTTTAAAACGTTTATACCCATCCAGGGTGTCAATTTTTTTCCTGGCGAGCAATAGCGAGCCAGCATTGTATGGAGAAATCTGGCTTCGCCGGAGAAATGATTCTATCGAACAATGTACACAGTTAGCTTGCTGACAAAACAAAAATACATATATGCTGGCTCTTTACCGCTCGCCAGGAAAATATTAACACCTGGATAGGGGTAAACGTCTTTAAACAGTAGGCAGAATGGGGCCGATTGGATACAAGCCAAAGAGAGAGGGAGAGAAAGAGAAAAAAAAGCGAGGTGGGCTCCCTTAAAGATAAAGCTTGGAGAGTAGAAAGCATTATACCTATACAGATCCTGAATTATTATAAGGCCATTTCATTCAGTAGAACAGCAGTGTTCTGTTATCTTAATGATGTGTTATATTGGAGCAAAGTCAGGTTATCAATTACCTTATGATATAATCGAATATTGCATTTATTTGCGTAAGATAATTGCCTACTTGCGTAAGATAATTGCCTACTTGCGTAAGATAATTGCCTACTTGCGTAAGATAATTGCCTACTTGCGTAAGATAATTGCCTACTTGCGTAAGATAATTGCCTACTTGCGAGTTTTGTTGTTGTTGTTGTTGTTGTTCCCCAAGCTGCCTGGCCGAACAGCCCCAAGGCCCCAAGTAAGGCCAAGGCCATAAACGAGCGACCCCACAGAACCCTCCCTGCCGACCACAATAAAACCTGGGTGACCGAAGCCACTCCATGGCGGGGGGCTGAGAGGGTGCGTAAACGCCCGGGAAACCAAAGTCCCACCCAGGGCCCTGTGCCCCTCAGCAAATATAAAGAGAAAGTTGAGGGGCAAAGGAATAATGTGACGCTTTAGCTTCCAATCTTGGTAGATTGGGAGGTCAATCCACGGAAGAGACGCCGTCACTCGAGATCTAGAAAATATATAAGTAAAAGGAACAGTCAGAGTAAGCTATGGGTATGGCAGAGATCGCTCAGGTCTCACTCTGATAGACCAGCCCATCACCAGTTTTGTTCTATAAGGAAGTTGGAGCTGTAGACATCGATATTAAACAGAATCTACAACTAAGATACGGTCGTAGTACATTTATAAATACATAAAACCCATGTCATCATACCATTTATCCATCAGAAACTTACATTATTATTGCATTTCTGTTTAATATCAATGTTTACGGCACCAATATCCTTGTAGCCTGAAACTCGCAAGTGGTCAATTGTGAATAGGATGAAATGCGGTTCGGCTTTTACATATTGTCCAACCATCGGGGCATATAACCAACCCGATACCTTTTCCCATTCTCTGTCTGATTGCTTGTCAAGGGACTGGAATTCTCGAAAAGAGGCTCCGGTCTTGACTTACTTCCTGATGTATGCTGGCTTAATAATCCTGAAGGGTTGATTGCCTACAGAGTCCTAGTAAAGAAAACTAAATAAGTTAATAAATAAATATAATAAGGATAGTTTCTTATATTCCCTTAAGGGGAGATATCCACTTGAGGGATTTTTTTCTTGACCCCTTTCTCCCTCATGTTTTACCCCATTGCTTTTGATATTATAAAAAGTTTTCCCCATTAGTTTAGCGATTTTAAGAACTTTCACCCCATATTAAGACCTTTCGTGCCATTTAGGTGTCGATTTTATCCTGGCGAGCGATAGCGAGCCTGTAATTTAAGAGGAACCGGCCTTTGGCCGGGCCATTTTTCTATCGAAAAATGTACAAATTTATCTTGAAAGGGACTCAAGGGGGTGTAATTTTAAGGTTGATGGAGGCCTAGGGAACAAACTAAATACCTCCCCTTAACCCCTTATGTACCGGTGACGTTCTTTTAATTTTTTTCTGGCTACTATTAGACGATTTTGCTCAGTTTAAAAAGGGGTCTCCAGCAGTTAACAGACTTCGAACTATCTCACTTAATCCTCTTTACTACCACAGATCCTCCTTAAACTGGGCGAGATAAGTCCTCATGAAAGTTTAAGTGGCAATAATCGGTCGAGAATATCTGTTTACTGCCGCGATTTTCCTTCTGATTAAATTATTGAATAGTTTTCCTTGTTTTTATAAGTTGCTTCCTTCAGTTGTGTAACCCATCAGATGAATAATATGTAATGTTTGCAAGGAAAGTTCATTCCCACTATAATACATTGGAAAATCATTACAATACAAGGTTATAGTGTTTCTAGATTAATTAAAATGGTGTTTATTCCGGACTCCCTTCTCCCTCATGCTTAGGCTCATTAGTTTTGATATTTCAAGACATTTGCTCCATTAGTTTGGCAATTTTAATACCTGTTACTCCTTTTCTTTGTCAATTTTAAGACCCTTTGTGCTATTTGAGTGTCGAGTATTTTCCTGCGGAGTGGGAGTGAGCTTACATTATTATGTTCCTTCCAACAACCAACTATACTCCTAAAATCGATTAATGAAATTTACAAACACATGTGGCAGTCCGTGGATTCGAATCCAGGATGCTCACACCGAAAATCAACACCTTATGCATCGCACCACGATTTTAGGAGGAACCGGCCTTCGGCGAAAATTCTTTCTACCGAATAATGTACGAATTGATATTATTTTAAGCCTGATGGAGGGTTAGAGAGCAAACTTTAAAACAAAATAACAAAAACTCGCCCATTAAGATGAATGACTAAAAACTTTGGACAAATCTATACATTTTCCTCATTTATGAAATCAATGAACCCACGTGTTATATACAATTGACAATCTTGTTTCATATGCTTTAATATTATATTAGCCCTTCAAGTATGACTGTGTCACTACTTTCACATTTTAATCTGGTAATCATACTTTATGCTGTTAAGGTTGGATCTTAAGCCAGTATCGCACGAGAGCTTTTACAGCCAACATTCGATGGTCAACAATATTCTGGGAACATATCTGGAATATTTTGCACTTGAATCGATCGAACACTACTTTGATAATAGATGAACTTGGGTTTCCTAGATATATTAATTGTTGACCTCATAAGCAGCCAGACCAGTGTTGAGGATAAATGTTGAGGGAAAATGCAGTCGTGTGATACCGGCTTTCGGCAGCAATGGGGTACAGTCGCGGTCAGGAAGTTCGGGACAATTTAACTCTTTCAAGATACTAGTACATATTTATTTTCTGTTTTCTGGATATTATTATTCGAATATATTCAGATATACGTATAGGAAAGTCAGAGGGTTAGTTTAGATAGGTTCTACCCTTTTAATTCCCACAGATCCTTCATAAGCTATATATAATCGTTTAATGATTGCCAGGGTTATTATATGACGTTCATGGATAGTAGTTTCATATTATTGTATTTACTATCAAAAAATCAGCTGCTAAGAGACTGAATTTACCGTCAAGTGAAGTATAACTGACTATAGTAAATGTTCACCGCCTAGCTCTATATAATTAGGCGTAGTTAAAGTATTCATAACCAGTACTTTAGACTCGACGACAGTAACCAGATACTAAATCTTCGATTTTTTTCCTGGTGAACGATAGTGAGCCTGTAATTTTGGAAGAACCGGTCTATGGCTGGGACATTTTTCTTCCAAAAAATCTATATAATATTTTCGGTTGTCTGTGTGTGTGTGTGTGTTCTTAATAGGCGGCCACAGTTTTGGACCTGGGGAGCTGCAACTTTGCATGTGGGTGTCAATTGACTTGGGTCAGGTCATAGAGGGGGCGAGGCCACGATCGGAGGTCTTTTCGAGGCCGAAATTGAAAAACAAAAAATGAAAACAATTGAAAAAAATTGCCGTTTGGGGCAGAAGGAGGCCTCCGATCGAAAAGGTGTATGGAACGAAAGTTGTTCGCAGCCCCCCAAAATCGGGGTACGGATGAGGTCAGATCCAAAATCGGAGATTATTTAGCGGCCGAAATCGAGGTCGCCGTTTTTTTCGAGGCCGGTGATTATGGTAGTAATAGTATGGTGATGATTGTGGTGATGATGGTGATTATGGTAGTAGTACAAAGGAGTACAAAGGAGTACAAAGGAAATCAAGCAACAACAGGTCTAATGACCCTTCTAGGCTGCTTGTCCTCCAAAACACTGAGGATCAAGTGTCCAAACAGTGGTTTAGAGTGGGTAAGGGAACATTGGAAAGAGAACTACTGCCCTAGAACTAATGTCCGTGACAGGATTAGGAAGTTAGTAGGGGACAGATGGGTTAGTAACTGAGGGGGGAAAACAATAAAGTTATTTATTTACAAACGCAGTCAGTCGCGGGTTTGATGCGAGATATTTGTCTAAGCGGAGTTTAAATGAATCAACGGTGATGCAGTCTATAACGTCTCGGGGATGCCCATTCCACAAGTTGACAACTCGGTTGAAGAAGAAATTCTTAGATTCGTGTGAGTTAAAAGATTTACCAATAATTTTGCAACCGTTTCCCCACGTGTAATTAGATTGGTCGATAGTGAAGTACTTACTACAGTTCATATTGTCGATGCCTTTGATGGTTTTGAACACTTGAATTAAGTCACCTCTTAATCTGCGCTGGGTTAAAGGAAATAGATTTAATTCTCTAAGACGCTCTTTGTATGGTTTGTTCTTTAGGCTAGGTATCATTTTGGTAACTCTACGTTGAACTCGTTCTAGCTTGTTTATATCTTTTTTGGTAATAAGGGCACCAGGATTGAACGCAGTATTCCAGAAGAGGGCGGACTAAGGAATTGTAAAGGGTTAGGATAACTTCTTTGGATTTATGCTCAAATGACCTGCCTATAAAGCCAATTATTTTGTTTGCCTTCTTAACAACTTCTGAACATTGTTGACTCGGTTTTAGGTTACTCGATATTGTTACTCCCAGATCGGTTTCTCTGTTTACATTCTTAAGCTGAGTGCCATTCATCGAATAGTTTGCTTTCTCATTTAGGTATCCGATATGTAGTACTTTACATTTATCCGCATTGAAACTCATTTGCCAAATTTGGGCCCAACATGACAATTTATCTAGATTGTGTTGCATATCATCAACTTGTTCTTTTGAGAGTACGCTATTTGCAATTTTTGTATCGTCAGCAAATTTTGAGATTGTACTGGTGAGACCCTCATCTATGTCGTTGATGTAAATTAGAAAGAGAATTGGTCCTAGTACCGATCCCTGGGGTACCCCCTACTTACATTGGTCCATTTAGATGCCTTACCGTTTATGACTACTCTTTGCTTTCTGTCGCTGAGCCAATTTTCTATCCATTTCAACACACCGTCTTGTATTCCATGCGCTTTTAGTTTTAGCAGTAAACGTTTGTGGGGAACTTTGTCAAAGGTCTTTTGAAAATCAAGGTATATAATATCTGCAGCTTTACTCTCATCGTAGAGGTTGAGGATATCGTGGAAGAAGTCTAAGAGGTTTGTTAAACAGGAACGTTTTTTACGAAAGCCGTGTTGTGTATCTTTAAGTAAATTATTTGCCTCTAAGTGATTTACGAGTCTGTCTCTTATGACCGTTTCTAGCATTTTACATACAATTGAGGTTAAGCTAATTGGACGATCGTTACTGGGTAGGGATTTGCTGCCTTTTTTGAATATCGGTGTTACGTTGGCTAGCTTCCACTGATCAGGCATAGTCCCAGACTGCAAGGATTCATTGAATAGCAATGTCAGTGGTTTGGAGAGCTCATCCTTAGCTTCCTTTAGAACTCTAGGCGAGATTGTATCAGGTCCAGGCGTTTTATTTACCTTGAGTTTATCTAAACAATTCAATACTTCTCTCTCTGTAACGGTGATATTGCTTAGAACATCTGAATTATCAATCTGAATCGGCGATGGTGTAGGGATATCACTGAGGTCTTCTGTTGTAAAAACTGATGCAAAGAAGGTATTGAGGGCATTACTCATTTGTACTTCGTCTTTGGTGTATTTCTCCATTGTCATCGACTAACGGTCCAACAGTTGAAGTAACTACTTTTTTCTTTCTGATATAACTATAGAATTCTTTCGGGTTTGTTTTACTTTGATTCGCAACATGTAACTCCAGGGTCTTTTTACTTTGCTTAATTAACTTTTTGGCTTTGCGTCGTAGCTCTACAAATTTCACCAGTTCTTCGTCATTTTGTGAGGATTTTAATCTATCATTAGCAATTTTTTTAGCAAGCAGACAGTCTGAAATATCTTTATTCCACCATTTGGGCTTATCATTTTGGCCTGGACGCCGTATTTTCGATGGTATGCAGTCTTGCACTGCCTTAAGGTAAGTGGTTGTGAAACACTCCCAAGATGTATTTATGTTGTTATTGTTAGTCAGAAAGCTCCAGTCAGTTTCTTTAAGCTTTGATTTAAGTTTATGAAAATTTGCTTTCTTGAAATTAGGGACTTTCTCAATGCTGCTATTTGATTTGTTACTAGTAAACTTTAAAGTGAAAGTTATCGTACGATGGTCGCTGTTACTGAATTCATCACCAACATTCAAATTCTCTATTAATTCTTCTTTTGTTGCGAGTACAAGGTCAAGCACATTATTACCACGGGTCGGAGATTGTACAAATTGAAAAAGTGAACTCTCTTGCAAGTTAGCATAGAGGTCGTGTCCAGAGTGTGAAGTAAGAATATCGCCCCATTTAGTCACGGGTAAGTTGAAATCGCCAAGAATTACGGTATCTTGTATGTTAGTTATTTCTGCAATTTGTTCATAAATTGCACTGTCAGTTTGCACTGATTGAGATGGGGGTCTGTATAATAATGCTAGTGTTATTTTAGTTCCTCGTTTATTATTTAATAGTACGTAAGATATGTCTATATTCGCAATTTGAGGTTTTGACATTAAGACGGGAGTAAGACTTTCCTTTATAAAAAACAGAACTCCTCCTCCATTTCTATTGATCCAACTTTTCTCAAACATTGTATAACCAGGAAGCGTATATTCGGCTAAAAAGTCTCTGTCTTCCGTATTTAACCAAGATTCTGTAATGCCGATTATATCATAATTTTTTTTTTTTTTTTTTTTTCCTCCATTCATAAAATGTTTGTAACAACTGGATTTAAACATTTGTTGATTGTAAGTTTGTGGAAAGCAATTCGAGGGAAGTGAATTCCAAAGAGTAGTAGCTCTGGGGATAAATGAATTCTGATAAGCAGAAGTTCTGCATTGTGGAGGAGAAAGTGTAAATTCATGGGCGCTCTCAGCTGCCCTAGTTCTACGGGGAAAGATGTGGAGAGGCGGCACAATTGAAGCAAGTTCCTCGGAACAATTGCTGTGAAAATATCTGTAGAATAATGCAAGGGATGCAACGTTTCTTCGTATGGCTAATGTAGGAAGGTCCTGTGTGATTGCAGGGTTATTGATTAATCTAATAGCTTTATTTTGAATTTTGTCCAACTGCCTCAATGCAACCACTCCACTTCCACCCCACAGAGGTGAACAGTAATCCATCTGAGAGCGCACATGACTTTTATATATTACGGCCAACTGCTCGTCAGTGAAGAATTCTCGAACTCTGTACAGGAGTCCCAGTTTTTTAGAGGCAATTTTTAGAGGCAATGTTCTGTAAACACGATTTCCTCTAGATCTGAACATTTAAAATCTGAAAATAGTAGTGGTGGTAGTAGTGATGGTGATTATGGTGATTACCCGAGCAACGCCGGGCACCCCTGCTAGTGTACAATATAATCTAGAAGGTGGATCTAATGGATGTTGTATTAAGTTTGATGGAGGTCTAGGGAGGAAACTAAAAGAATAATACAGAGATATATTAATGATCAAATAAATACATGCATCCCCCTTAATGATAGTACATTGATAGAAAGACTGGCATCACCGTATGCTTAGGATCAATGTAATAGCTTATCTAGATCAGCTCTCTATCAAACACTATGTAATTATACTCCTACACTATCTCTACAATCACTGGCAACTAACATTATATCTCATCACTACAATTATCTATAGTCTATTCGTTGTAAGTAGGCGAGAAATCATGACTTCTATCCTCTGTAACTCAAAAAGGGCTAGAGCAAATGGGCTGCACATTTCCACACCTATTCCCTGGTTGACTCTTCCTAAATGGTAGAAATATTAACTCGATTTCTCTAATCGTTTGTGAGTTATGGAGGATAGAAATTATGATTTCTCGCCCACTTACATCGAATAGACTATAACAACTAATATTATAAAATAATATAAACACCATTATGAGGCGGAGCACTTTATTGACAACGTTTAGCAGATAGCTTCTACAGGTTAGTGACCTGAAGCTATCTGCGAAACGTTGTCAGCAAAGTGCTCTTCTTGATATGGTGTATATATTAATTCTGTAAACATTTCTAAATAATTCCAACAACAAAAAACATATCTCACCACTACAATTATCTAGCAACTAACATTGTATCTCACCACTAAAGTTATCTAACAACTTTAACATTATATCTCACCACTACAATTATTTGGCAACTAACATTATATCACCACTACAATTATTAGGCAACAAACATTATATCTCACCACTACAATTATCTAGCAACTAACATTATATCTCACCTCTATAGTTATCTAGCAACTAACATTATATCTCACCTCTATAGTTATCAAGCAACTAACATTATATCTCACCACTATAATTATCTGGCAACTAACATTATATCTCACCACTACAATTATCAGGCAACAAACATTATATCTCACCTCTACAATTATCATGCAAGAAACATTATATCTCACCTCTACAATTATCTGGCAACTAACACAATTATCCCTGCTAACTACTACTATCCCTATAAACTAATGTTCCTTGAAAGTACAGAGCTGACGTAACTCATGCATGTGATGCCAATATACGATTAAATACAATGCATTAAAATAATTATAGTATGATGATATATGAAGCATATGAAAGATAAATTATCACGGGCAGTTCATTACAGTAGCCTGTTATCTCAAATGAATCGCCAACGTTGTCAAATCGAAGATATATATATATATATTACATATACCGGTATATACACTAATAAGTAACTAAGTACCGACACTGGTACATATTGACACATACATCAGATGTACGTTCGCCTCCACATGTAGATGGTACTGTACATTACGGTATGGTAAATAGTAATTAAGTGAAAATAGTGTCTTGTGGAATGTGGCAAAAGGGAATATTTCTTAGTACGTAATCACCGAGACAGAATCGTTCAAACAAATGTGTGCCACTTATCACAGCAGTCGATTTTACAGTAAATAGATATCTCGTCACTGTTTCCTGAAGGGCCTCTTGTGTGAACTAGAGACCGTATGGTAACAGTGATCGGCCAACCTCCTCCATCTTGGTGCCACTGGTGTTAATTTCTTCTCTATGCACTCAAATATACCCGTTGACATGCAAAATATTGGGCGAAAAAGTTACAGGATATGCAGTTTGGTCCTGGGTATATATTCTATATGGTCAAAAATTATAATGGTACCTCGTTGTTTGATAAATAGGGCAACACAATGACGTCCAAAGATAAAGATGGCCACTCTCTCTTACTACAAAATCCCTAATGTGAACCTGTTTTCTGTAATAGCGATTATAATCTTGAGTCTTGGCGCTATAACTAACCTACTTTCAATTGGTCCATCACTGATAAGGGGATATATTTGGCCGTTTGTCTACGGCTGTTTGTCCCGGTTGAACGGAGGGCTCTTGTTGGTGGCTTAAGGGCCCTCATTACAGGATCTAGATAGGGGGAACAATATATATATATATATATATACCGGTACTACAAGTTTATCAGGTCATCGGGGGCCACAGTTGTAGTTCTTTCTGTGTCCCTAATACCACCATTCAACACTACAATAAATGTAAGATATACCTTTTAAGACATTCGTCCCATTAATTTGACTATTTTAAGACCTTTTGCCCCCTTTTTGGTCCTTTATTTAGACCTGTTGGGCTATTTAGGTGTCAATTTTTTCTTGGAGAACGATAGGGAGCCTGCAATTTTGAACAAATCGGCTTTTGGCAGGGACATGTTCAAATTTATCTCGAAAGGGGGTCTTGAGGTTAATATTTACAGCTAGATGGAGGTCTAGGGAGCAAACTATAAACCTCCCCTTATGGATGTCTATCACTGTGTCAATCTAAAGAAACACTATACCCCGTTTCAAATGTGTGAGCCCAAACCCTTGAACATTAACCTCTATAACTAGTAAACGACTAGAGTAATCAAGCTAATATGTTTACCATTTTGGAAGGGTCAGCCAGGGATTACGTGTGGAAATGTACAGCCCATTTGCCCATGTCCTTCTAGAGCCACAGAGGTTAGGGTTCACAGTTTTTATTTTTATTATTATTATTATTATTATTATTATTATTATTATTATTATTTCCTACTTGGAACAGCCTATAGCTACCTACAGACAGTCTTGCCCTTTGTCTCCTTCTTTCACTTACAGTCTATATAATAGACATTAAGGGGGGGTTCTTCTTTCACTTTAATATAATAGGCATTAAGGGGAGATATCCACTTGAGGAACTTTTTTCTGGACCTCTTTCTCTCTCATGTCTAGCACCATTGCTTTTGAGATTTTAAGATGTTTGCCCCATTAGTTTGGCGATTTTAAGAAGTTTCACCCCATTTATGTCACTTTTAAGACCTTTCGTCCCATTTAAGTGTCGATTTTTTCCTGGCGAGCGATAGCGAGCCTGTAATTTAAGAGGAACCGGCCTTCGGCCGGGACGTTTTTCTACCGAAAAATGTACAAATTTATATTGAAAAGGGGTCAAGGGGGTGTAATTTCAAGCTTGCTGGAAGTCTAGGAAACACACTAAAAACCTCCCCTTAAGGTGGCATTCTTATTTATATATTTAATTACTTAATAGTTTTCTAGTGTCAGCCCTACAAATCCATCAAGCTTGGATAAAATACCCCCCAAGACCCGTCTTCTAGATACATTTGTGCATTTTATGGTAGACAAATGCCCTGATCTAAGGCCAGTTCTTCCTAAGTTGCAGGCTTGCTATCGTTTTCCAGAAAAAAAGTCGACACATACATGACACGAAAGGTCTTAAAATCGCCAAACGGATGGGGCAAATATCTTAAAGCCTCAACACTAATAGGGTTAAACTTGCCCGAGAAGGGGTCCAGAAAACTCCCTTAACCCCTTCTGTACCGCCGACGTTTTTTGTTTTGTATTTAACTCTAGCTATATAGTATATGATTGTGTGCAGTTTAAGAAGGATCATTGGTACTAAAAAGGGTTAAGTTAGATAGTTCAAAGCCTGTTTATTGCTGGATGATCTTTATAAACTGAACAAAAGCGTCTAATACTACCCCGAATGTAGTTAAAGGAACGGCACTGCTAATGCACGGTTTAATGAAAGGAATACAAATCCACTTACACAGAAGTGGATGATAAAGTCCGTATGTTTATAGCCTAGGTGAAACGGGTGGGGGTAATATCAATATTTGTATCAACTAACTCACCTGTTATGTAGTCTCAAAAATGTTCATGAAATGTTGAAGGGAACTGTACTTGTAATCTTTCCTCGCTGATCACTGACATCCTTAACCCATTGAGTACCAGTGACGACCTTGTCATCATACTCTGGCAACTATTAGACGAATTTAGAAAGGATCTGTGGTAGCTGAAAGGATTAAATGAGATGGTGTGTAGCCTTTTGAGTGTTAGAGGTCCTTCCTAAGCTGAATAGAACCTTGCAAAACAATCCCTTTCCTACTCTGTGCAACTCTCCAATCCAAGAGTGAAACGATATTACCAAACTTTCATCTATTCAACAGCTGAGCTCTGGAACTCACTCCCTGAATCCATTTTCCCCTCATTCTATGACTTAAATTGTCTCAAACTCTGTGTGTCCAGGCATTTTGGCTCAAACATTCCTTGATTATGGCCCAGTCACTCTTTCAACGGGGAGGCACTCGTCACAGGCAATTCTGTCTTTTGTCTGCCTCATCCACATAGAAAACAAAAATCTAATAGTTGCTAGAATATAACGAAAAGGACGTCAACGGTTCGCAAGGGGTTTACCAAGGCCTTTTGTCTCACCTCCGATTAAACCTACATCTCTGGGCCGCTAGAACCAACGGTTCTCTAATGGCAGATAACGAGAGGATCGGTTAGGTCAATCCGGTTTTATGAGGGATATACTAGACGTAATACACACACAAACACACACACACACACACACACACACACACACACACACACACACACACACACACATACATACACACACACATACAGTATTATGTACTTTTCTCTCTTAATTATCTCTCTCTCTCTCTCTCTCTCTCTCTCTCTCTCTCTCTCTCTCTCTCTCTCTCTCTCTCTCTCTCTCTCAAAATTGTACTATTAACAAATGAGTTTTTAAATGTATGCATATTATAATTCAAGCACCAATTAACTTTAGAGCTCTGTGCCAATTGATTTAGCATATATAATTCTCCTAATTCTCCTATATAAGTACTTATTTCTATATAAGTACTGTACTTTCCTTAGCCAGACTGTTTCAGCTCGCCTTCCCCAAAACCTTTTCTGCCCTCTTGACAACTCTGAGGATTTATGGCGAAACATAATACTGTTTCATCTACCTGGGGTCAGCGGCTGGAAATGCACTTTTCTAGATAATGTGATAGAACGGCTCCTCTTTCCTATACATCAGCTGCTTAACACACACACACACACACACATACACACACACACACATACACACACACACACACACACACACACACACACACACACACACACACACTGCAGCATATAAATCCTTAAAACCTGTAGTTCCTCAGTGCTATAAATGTTTAGCAAGTATTGGCGATGTAGGTTGCGCTTGAATATCAAATCAATGCCGATAACATATTGAATAGTACTGTATACACATAGAATATAACATATATTGGTGTCTCTGATGTTGTTAATGATAAGCACAGGCTGTGATATGTATTACTTATCCGTCTAATGCCACACGCCATGATCGCCGAGGGGGTGGCCACGAATGAGGACCATAAGGGTCTTTAGGAACCCAAAAGTGTTACTTATCTTAATTAAACCTTCTAATTCCTACAAGTCCTTACAAAATGTATTATAACAGTCTTATGGTAATCAAACTGAAAGAATGAAAGGCGCCATTGCACAATGAAAGGGTTGAAACACGACGAATCACTTGCAAATGAAAGAGTAAACAGTGCAACAACAATTCAACTGCAAGATGGTTATAAGCAAGAGGTAAACAAGATGGCGGCCGGTGTAAGCAAGATGGTGGCCGGTGTAAACAAGATAACGGCCGGTGTAAACAAGATGGCGGCTGGTGTAAACAAGATGGCTACCGGTGTAAACAAGATGGCTGCTGGTGTAAACAAGATGGTGGCCAGTGTAAACAAGATGGAAGCTGATGTAAACAAGATGGCAGCCGGTGTTAACAAGATGGTAGCCGGTGTAAACAAGATGGTGGCCGGTGTAAACAAGATAACGGCCGGAGTAAACAACATGGCAGCCGATGTAAACAAGGTGGCTGCCGGTGTAAACAAGATGGCAGCCAGTGTAAACAAGAGGGCAGCTGTTGTAAACAAGATGACAGCTGGTGTAAACAAGTTGGCGGCCGGTGTAAACAAGATGGCGGCTGGTGTAAACAAGATGGTGGCCGGTGTTAACAAGATGGCAGCTGGTGTAAACAAGATGGCAGCCGGTGTAAACAAGGTGTTTATAAGCGAAATGTAAACAAGATGGCGGCCGGTGTAAACAAACTGTCCCCACATTCCTCAAGCTTTCCATGTTTTCCTCCCTCTTGGCCTTGTCGGAAGTGTCTGGTTTCTCCGACACCGGTTCGAGACTCTTCAGGTTCCTATTATGAAACGCTCGGGTTTGCTTCCCAGGTCAACAATCAAGTTCCCGGGTCTTGTAACATTAGCTTCATTAAGAATAATGCGACGTCTTGGATACAGTTTATTGCGTTCCATGTATATGAAGAGGTGAATATGCTTCGAATAATGCTATGCTCTATCTCTTTTAGACTGCAGTCAAATGCAATGTATTTCTACAGATCAGCTTTTAATTCGTTGCGAATTATCATAGTATTATGCTGAAATATCTTTGTTACTTTTTATAATTATTAACATATTTCGGGATATACAATATGCATGTTGGCGACTGGTGTATGTTAATAACAAGGTTTTCAGGCCCCCCTTCTCCCTCATGTTTAACCTAGTTAGTTTTGAGATTGCAAGACACTCGCCTGTTTACTCTGGTGATTCTAAAATAATTCGTGACATTTAGAGGTCGATTATGTTCCTGGCGAGTAAAAGCAAGCCTGCAATTTAGGAGGAGCGGCCTTTGCTTGGGGCATTTATCTACCAAAAAGAAACGAAATGCACAAACGTATCTTGGTGGTATTTTGTAAGCTTGATGGAGGTCCGGGGAAGAAACAACAAATATATATACATAAAATAAATATAAGCCAAAATAATAATAATCTCCCCGTAAAAACGCATCAGACGAAGCAAATATATTGGTGGTACTGTATATGAGAAACATATGAACTGGATCAGAGTGTCAATTTTAATATACGGGTGTAAAGTGCTTTTGGCCACCCCTTAGGGGATCACGAGGTCCGGCAATAAATAGATAGAGAATTACTATATAAAGGCGTAGATGTAGATTAAAGATTACTTAACTAAACTAATATCCTTTTACAACATTTACCTTCCATTCTTCCTTCAGCATTCATTCTTAACCCATTCATAACGGGTGACGTTCTTTTAATTATATTGTGGCTAATTTTGCCATTCAGGTTAGGAAGGACCTCTAGGAATAAAAAGGCTACACACTATCCACGGTTTCTTCCTAAAGTGCACAAAATACAGAATAAAATGAAAAGGACATCCCCTGTATTGAAAAGTTTAATATTCATAGATATTAATATATTTTGTGTTTATTTCACCACAACAACAAACACCTTCAATGAAATAAATGAAAGCATATATGTGATCCACCAGGATTCGAATCCGGGTTATCACACACAGATTTTTAGACACCTTAACCATTACACCACCAAGACGGTTAAAGGTTTATGCACACGCCTATGACTTATTATCCATTCTCGAATACTGGATATAAATCTAATCATGTTCATATTCCCACCGCACTATGGTAGCCTAATGTTTAAGTGAGAGGAAAGAATATTCATGGGGCACAGATCATATAGACCGGCCTCGCTACGAAATATCCCTGAACCTACTGATAATCTACTCAGGATTTATTAAGTATTTATATATTGATTTATGTATCTATTTATTAATTTATTAATTTATATTGCATACAATTATGTAGCTATTAACTACACTAGGAGGTATTAAGCAACAACCTTTCCCTCCCTTCATTATCAAACTGACTGATTCAATTATTTTCGACCATGGTAATTACTGCACAGAGCTTCAGATACCTTCCTCCGGGTTACCTTGCTTCGAGAACACCACTGATTAAGGGGAGATGAGTCGTTTTTCTGGACTCCCTTCTTCCTCATGCTTAGTCCTACTAGTTTTGGGATTTTAAGACGTTAGGCCCATTAGTTTGGCGATTTTGAGACCTTTCGCCCCATATCTTTATCAACATTATGACCTTTCGTGCCATATAGGTGTCGATTTTTCCTGGCGAGAGATAGCGAGCCTGAAATTTTAGGAGGACCCAACCTTCGGCCCGGACATTTTTCTACCGAAAAATGTACTAATTTATCTTCAAAGGGGGTCTAGGGGGTGTTTTTTTAAAGTTTGATGGAGGTCGAGCGACGAAACTCAAAATTAAATAAATGAATAAGTAAGTAGACCAAAATACCAAGCACTATCCCCTTAAAGGAACCCTTAAGGGAACAAACTTTCACACGAGTTAACATGATTGAGAAGATTTTTTTTGCATGCATTTGAGCTTGTAAAATAATGAAGTTAGATTACTGGTTTATGTTCTTCTAGACTTTGACAAATTAAACAGGCGGTCTTATCTGCCCCCTTGTCAAGTACCGTATATATATGCAATTAATTGAAGCAAGGGAACCCGGTTAAAAGGTTTGGTAAGCTACTCTCTTCATTGCCTTCACCAGTCACTATTAGTAAACAGAAATTGAACAAATATTTAAATCGAATATTGTTTCAGTTTAAATATGCTTTACACACTAAGCAAGTATATATATATATAATTAAATACTAATGCTTGATGGAGTTATTACAGATATATAATTTAATAAAATAATTTGAAGTTAAGAATAAATACAAAAATACTAAAATGATACAAATATTTTGAATTTCATAAATTACTGTGGCACACAAGTGTTCTGCTTGTGCATTTTAAAGGAGCTCAATCCTTCACGGAACTATATTTATGGAAATTTACTATACATTCCCTATAGAAACCCTCATTGTGGATTGCTGGCTTTGTAAATGATCGTTACTATCAAACAGTGCATAATTACTAACCCTATGTAATAATGTGACTTTCCTGGTTTCCTAACTCTTGGGTTAGGGAATTGGACGAAATAGCTGTATGTGCTGAAAAGTGGGTGCCACCTATTTTTGCCACTGGAAGAGTTAGCTCTGTAAGGGGGGATGGGCGTATTTATTTGTTCATATATACAGTATATATATATATAGTATATATATATATATGTATATATATATATATATATATATATATACCGTATATATAATATATATATATTATATATACCGGTATATATATATATATATATATATATATATTTAGATGTATTATACAGTATATACTGTATATATATATATATATATATATATATATATATATATATATATATATATATATATATATATATAATTTATTATTATTAATATTTTTTTTTTTTTAGTTTTCTTGCAAGACCTCCATCAAACATTAACTATAAATAAACCCAAAGACACTCCTTCAAGATTAATTTGTACACATTTTTGGTAGAAAATTGTTCACTTGAATTTCAGGCTAGCTGTCGCTCGCCAGGAAAAAATCGACACCTAAGTGACACGAAAAATCCTAATGATCACAAAGAAATGGGGCAAAAGGTCTTAAAATAGCCAAACTAGTGGACTAAACGGCATATAACCTGAAAATTACTTGGGCTAAACATGAGGGAGAAGGGGGGTCAGAAAAACGACCTTCCCCTTAGACATAGTTAATTGACCTTTTGCAAGTTTCAGGCTATAAGGAAGTTGGATCCATAAGCATTGTTAATAATAGCAATGCAATGGTAATGTAGGTTTCTGCTTGATGGAAAGTATGATGAGTTTGGTTATATACAGTATATTTATGAATGCACTAGGACAGCCATATTTTAGTTGGTTATTCTGCTCAATACCAATTACTACAGCTCCAACTTCGTTATAGCATGAATCTCGCCATTGGTCAATTGTAATAACGATTGAAGAGAGAGAGAGAGAGAGAGTAATATACATGCAAATTTGCATCCTGTTGATTAATGTGACATATCTAGCTGTACTGACCTCAAGTGTATACCACCCCCTCTTCGTAGAGCACGTAGCACCCGTCTTGCAACACAATCTCACCCCTACTCTGTGCAGCTCTCCAACCCTAGAGTGAAACGTTATTCTCAATCTTTCTTCTATTCAACAGCTGAGCTCTGGAACTCTCTCCCAGCATCAGTCTTCCCCTCTTCCTATGACTTAAATTGCTTCAAACTCCATGTGTCCAGGCATTTTGGCACGAACGTCCCTTGATTTTGGCCCTGTCACTCTTTCAACTCTGGAGGAGTCACTCGCTACAGGCAGTTCTGCCTTTTGTCTCCCTCACTCACATAGACAAAACAAAAAGTATAATGTTCTTGTGCAAATACAAATTTTACTAATTTTCAATAGTAGCCAACAGAGTAATTTTATACAATTGCTGAGTTAGAACAGACAAATTACAAAAGAAACAAAGTTATTCTCATTTTAAAAGCATTCCGAAGCTATTCCGACTAACTATTGCATGCCAATAGTCGTGTGCTTTAACAAATAAGACAATAACCTAACAATATTGTTCTGACCAGATGAGGGTCGAGTAGTACCAGTATGGGGTCATATTATAACCCGAGTGCCTGTGGTCTGCCAGCGGGTATATTGTTACCTTCATTGGTCTGGTAGAGGTCACACCTAGGCTGGGGGGGGGGGGGGGGGAGGGGTCAATCCTACTCTGTTATGTTTTCGGATTTTAGGACGTTCGGCCTATTAGTTTTGCGGCTTTCAGACCTTTCACCCCTTTCTTTGTCAATATTGAGACTTTTCGTGTAATTTAGGTGTCGTTATTTTCCTGCCGAGCGATAGCGAGTCTGTAATTTAGGAGGAACCGACCTTCGGCCGCGAAAATTTTCTACCAAAAAATCTACAAATTTACCTTGAAGGGGGATCCTGTTTTTTTTTGTTTATGTTTAACGGAGGTCTAGGGAGCAAACTAGAAAAATAATAAATACATGATAGACTCGACCAAAAAATTATCGATCCCCCCTTAAACCCGAGTGCCTGTGGTCTGCCACCGGGTATATTGTTACCATCAGTGGTCTGGTAGAGGTCACTCCTAGGCTGCTGTTTTTTTTGTTTTTTTTCTATTTTTTTCCCGCTCCCATCCTGACCTCTGAGAACGTTTGATGTATGTATTGTCTTGTTTTCCTACGGCGATATGGTGGTTCAATCCTACTGTGTTATGTTTTCAGATTTTAAGATGTTCGGCCCATTAGTTTTGCGATTTTAAGACCTTTCTCCCCTTTCTTTGTCAATATTAAAACTTTTTGTGTAATTTTGGTGTCGATATTTTCCTGGCGAGCGATAGCGAGCCTGTAATTTAGAAGGAATCGGCATTCGGCCGTGACATTTTTCTAACGAACAAATTACAAATCTATCTTGAAGGGCGATCCTGGGATTGTTTTTTAAAGTTTGATGGAGGTCTTAGGAGGAAACTAGACACATAATTATATACATGGAAAACTCGACCAAAAAATGAACCCGAGTGCCTGTGGTCTGCCAGCGGGTATATTGTTACCATCAGTGGTCTGGTAGAGGTCACTCCAAGGCTGCTGGGGGGTTACTCTCTCATGGTGCTCGATGATAACTATTTTATATATATATATATATATATATATATATATATATATATATATATACAGTATAAATATATATATATATATTGTTTTTCCCTATGGTGTTTTGGTAGTTAAATCCTACTGTGTTATGTTTATGGATTTTGTTTGGCAATTTCAGACCTTTCGCTCCATTCTTTTTCAATATTGAGACTTTTCGTGTAATTTAGGTGTCGATATCTTCCTGGCGAGCGATAGCGAGCCTGTAATTTAGCAGGAGCCGGGACATTTTTCCTACCAACAAATTTACAAACATATCTCGAAGGGGGATCATGGGGTTGTTTTTCAAGTTTGATGGAGGTCTAGGGAGGGAACTAGAAAATTAATGAGTACATGATACACTCCACCACAAAATGATCGACCCCCCCCCCCCCATAAAACCCGGGTGCCTGTGGTTTACCAATAGGTCTCTATCCCATGATGTTTTGTTTTTTGCTACTGCGTTGAGGTAGTTGGTGCCGACTGTATTATGGCATCTCAGCTACTCACACAAAAATCGTGAAAGTCAAATTCAAAGTCAAAGTCAAAGTCGTCATTACTCAATATCCTCAATAAATGCTCACCTCCTTCTCTACCAGCTGCATCTTTTAAATAGTATTCGGGCTACTCTTAGACTATTTTATTCAGTTTTAACAGCAATTAACAGGCTTCAAACTATCTCACATAACCCTTTTTATTACCGCAGATCCTTCTTAAACTGCACAAACTCGTCTAAATATAGCTAGCATGTTATCAATAATACATCATCGGTACAGAAGGGGTTAAGCAAAATATGATAATAGTCCACAAGACGTCATATCAAACAGTGTTAAGCGATCGAACCATGTTATGTTACTTAATTACATCAGAGATCGATATAATTTAAAACCAGCCTGCAAGTAACCACCATGTAGCCTAATCATACGCACCGGAGTAAAGCCGGTATCACAAGACAGCTTTTGTAGTCAACATTCGATGATCAACATTTTCCTGGCAACATTTCTGAAGTATTTTGCACTGGTATCGGAAACTAGACTGATAATAGATGAAGTTAGGTGACCGAAATATTAAACATTTTGACCTCACAAGCTGCCCGACCAGTGATGAGGGTGAATTTTGAGGGAAAAAGCACTTGTGTGATACCGGCTAAACTCCGTGGGAATACAAAAATAATCGGAGGCCGAATTGGTTTAGGATTTCTATGAGGGTAACCAAGAACAGCCCTCCCCCCCCCAGAACCCGAGAACCCGGCCCTACAGGTGTCTGGTCCGGCCCCTGTGAGACAGTGATGACCCCGGCCGGAGACCTGTTAAGGGAGGGGATGGGCGTATTTATTTGCTCATTTACATATTATATATATACCGTATATATATATATATATTTCTTTTTTTGTATTATTTATTTATCAATTTGTACATTTTTCGATAGAAAAATGTCCCGTCCGAAGGCCGAGTTCTCTTAAAATTACAGGCTCGCTTTCGCTCGCCAGGAAAAATCGCCACATGAGGGCTTGATATTCATATACAAATGGGATGAAAGGTTTTAAAATCGAACAAGCGTCTGAAGATCTCAAACCAATTGGGGTTAAACATGAGGGAGAAGGGGGACCAGAAAAATTACCCATTTCTCCTTAAGAGGTAGTTAGTGTTATTCGACTAATGATCTCAATTGTATATCGGGTGTATATTTAGGAGCTCAGTTAGAACGATGCTATATTTGGGAATTGTTGTTTGCGGATATTGCTCTGTCTCTCTCATTTATTTAGGAATTGTTGTTTGCGGATATTGCGCAGGATTTCAATATACTTTCAATTATATCGTGAATTTGTCCATGTTATAACTCATAACTCACTCTCACTTTAACTCTCTCTCTCTCTCTCTCTCTCTCTCTCTCTCTCTCTCTCTCTCTCTCTCTCTCCCTCTCTCTCTCTCTCTCTCTCTCTCTCTCTCTCTCTCTCTCTCTCTCTGTTCTGCCCTGTATTTTAATCTTAAATCAGTAATTATTGTCTCATAGTTAGTAGTTGTGACAGTGCATATTTTATGTAAACAGCAGCGCCACTACAAACAAGAACAATTACGCGCCCAATCTAAGTTGGCGCGAATTAGAAGGCATGCAATCTTCAGCTGAAGCAACAACAGCTGTAAGCCGAATATTACTATTATATTCATTGATATTCAAATATTTAGACTACTATCCAACACATTGACCCAACACTGATTTTCACCCAACTAGATCCGTTATCATCGAAACAGATAATTATTTGTCCCAATATAATGGTAGTTACGTTGAAAGTAATAACTACGATAATAGTAATATGGTTCATAGAACACATTACTGCTACACAGTGTCTATGGTACCTAACCAACAGTAATTACTATATAGCTATAAGCGTGCACAGCTCCTGAGATTTGTTTTATCAAACATACCATGTACAGTCATTTATAAAAAATCGTGTCCCCCCCCCCCATGTTTATCTTTATGCAATTATAACTATCAGGATTGAGTTTATGGATGGAACTTGCTTTTCAATGAATATTTTATATATATTAGTATATAATAGTTGTTTAGTTAATGTATATAGAATTATATTCATTAATTCGTTTCCGGAGCTATGCATCCATAATTAGAAGTAGGTGACGTCCACGAATATTTATAAGTTGGCTAGAGACTATGGTACCAAGGAACTGGAGTTATCGAAAAGGGGCTCCAGTTCTGACGCTATTCTTGACTTACAGTGTGCTGGCTTAATAATCCAGAAGGGTTGATAGCCTCTGAAGTCCTATTTTAACTAACTATGGTATCCGAGTGTACCTGACCTACCGTATATAACTATAAGCGTACACAGCTCCTAAGAACAAAAATCTATCAATCAAACATACCATGTACGCCTCAAAGATGTCATAAACTAATTAGAAACAACTAATCAAGAAGAACTATTGACGTCCAAGCATCGTTTGTTCAAGGGTTGTTTAGGGATACGTGAGTGCATGCCAGAGCACCTCCATCATTGGTACAATCGTCAACACCAATATAGTTACACCTGTTTGAACATTTAATATAGTTACACCTGTTTGAACATTTAATATAGTTACACCTGTTTGAACATTTAATATAGTTACACCTGTTTGAACATTTAAGTAGTTACACCTGTTTGAACATTTTATAGTTACACCTGTTTGAACATTTTAATATAGTTACACCTGTTTGAACATAATATAGTTACACCTGTTTGAACATTTAATATAGTTACACCTGTTTGAACATTTAATATAGTTACACCTGTTTGAACATGTAATATAGTTACACCTGTTTGAACATGTAATATAGTTACACCTGTTTGAACATTTAATATAGTACACCTGTTTGAACATTTAATATAGTTACACCTGTTTGAACATTTAATATAGTTACATCTGTTAGAACATTTAATATAGTTACACCTGTTTGAACATTCAATGAAAACAGTCTGATGTGCTTGAAATTTAATACAGCATTGTCTTGTTTCATTTGTGTTCCATACTGACTCAAATGGGTGCAACCTTAGCATTGTACTTAATTTTACGTTAGTAGCTTGTTAGACTTTGTTGGCCTTCCCTTCAACCAGACTAAGATATACGATCATGAGTACAGCATGCAGTAAATTAGCTGTGTCCACGGAAGTCCGGTTCTTGTCTGTCTCAAATTTTGATTCTCCAGACTTAATGTGGATGCTGATAGTGTTCTTTCTCACAAATTGGTTTTGTATTTCCATTAATTTGTAGATACCAAACGGAAGGTGTATCCTACGAATTTACGAAAATAATGATTGACATCCAGCAAATATGGAGTAAAAGTTGATATAATATGACTAAGCAATTCTCAATACAATGTCATAATATTGTATTTGACACTGATTAACACCAAGATATTTCAGTTATTTACCGGTGTAAGTTTATTGTTGTCAAATTTATTTTATAACTAATGGAAGTTGCTAAAGCAGCTTCACAGCAAATACAGTCGAGCCCAGCCCTTTGCAATGCAGTTATTTATGTGTGGGGGTGGGGTGGGGGGTGGTATTAATATCCTTTTTGTTTTAAGGGGACAGTGGCTGATTTTTGGCCTATTCATTAATTTATTCATTAAATATTTAGTTGCATCGCTAGTGTGACGTTAACCACTCCGTTAGAACTGCATGGCTTGTCCTACAGTGACTCGCTAGGATCGCCAGGGCAGGGGATGTGGCTACAGTTGATGTATTATTGTGTGCTTTATTTCATATGAAAGCTCGTGTCATGGGCAGTCCAGAAAGGCTCTTTGTTTTCGCCCATGTCAAGGCTTTATATATTTAATTGCAAAGTATATGTTATATCATTAAGTAGTAATGATAGTATTTGAGAGAGAGAGAGAGAGAGAGTAGAACAGAGTGAGAGGAGGCGCGCAGTGTTTTTTGCCATGCTCGATGATGTCACGGCTGGCTGGCCTCTTAGGGATTGGTTGGAGGAGTTTTATACCATGCTTGGTGACGTCATGGTTGGTTGGCCTCTTTGGGATTGGCTGGAGGACTTGTTACCGCTTTGCTTACGCGGTGCGAGCTAGTGCTAGTATATATACAGCTCTCTTGCCACTCTCTCCCTCAGATCTGGTTTCTAGAACGCATCCCTCTTATCCCTTTGATATCTGTCTCCCTTACTGCACCTGAGAACCTTTTCCTCTGTCTATCTCTCTCATTGTCCATATCTTTCACCACCTTTTATTAATATTATACCCCTTCTGGTTAACTCTGCATAATCAGCTTCATGCTGGCCAGTTGTATTGTACGTTAAGGTCTTATATAACCCATGTATGTTTAGTTGTTAAGATAAGTTGATCACGAAGCATTGGCTGGCATTCACATTGTTCAGTACCGCTTCCTATAATTATTAGTGTTCTGCTGGATTAGATAATGCTAGACTAGCAGTCTGCTATTATAAGGTATTGTTTCCAATGGGTGCTGGCTTTAGTTAAAAGCTGCACGACATACCTGAGAACTGGAGTTGATTGGGTAAATTCTAGTCTGTGTGCCATTGAGAGTAGAGCATGCACGAATGAGGGCTTTTTGACTATACCATTCTGCACTGTTCTAAGCTCGGTTGTTTGTCTTTGAGGTACGCCAGGAGAACGCTTAATACTTCGGTATTAAGGTTTCTCAAGAGAGCTATCCTTCACTATAACGTAATACTTGACGCACAGACTTGAGATTTGCACTAGGCTATGCGGCATGCCATGCGCACCAGTATCTCGTATCATTGACTCTAGCTAGAGTTTATCAGTCATAGTAGACATTAAGTATATTAAACCAATTACTCCTATTATGCATACCCGTTTATGATTACACAAGCATTTCGCAGTCTAGTTTGATGTATTGAGACACAAACGACTTAGGCTCTTTTTGTTAATAGGAATACTGCATTGTCGTGGCGATTATTATTATTGTTGTAGCGTTTAGGATATTCTTGGCTCCGACTGCATTATATATCCTGCCTTTTGTGAGCATAGCCTGCTCGAGCATTGTTCCGCTGCCTGCCTTTTTGGGTTCCATTTCCGATTCGAGCATCTTGATAGCATCTAACATTTAAAGAAGATTCCTTGTTGGTGTTGAAGGACTTTAGTGCACTTTCTTTCATGCAGGAGTGCCTGACATTTATTGATTAAAGTAACGTAAGCTGTAACTTCTCTTACCACCTTACTTTGCATACCATAACCAAGCACCTTCGGTTATAGGTAGTAATAGGCTGTTTTCACATAACATTAAGCCTAGAGTAGATGCACATTTATTGAGAGTTTGATAACCTATTATTGCATATAGAACTCTGGAGAGTATTTGTGTTCTTTGTTCACTGGGAATATACATCAGAGGTTGGATCTAGCGCTTTCCGTTGTAGCATTTATGCCATTACTAGTCCAATGAATAAGAGCCCTGATATATTTAAACCTCAGTCGTAACAAATGGCGACCTTACCTAGGATTTGGTGAACCTACATTTATTAGCAGGGAACATTTGTTGTTTTGGGGAATGTTTTGCGGGGATCAGCAAGAATAATTTTTTTTGCAACATAGTATAGCCCTTGAGTATTTCCGAGAATTTTTGTGTGTATATTGAGGTATAAGAGTTTGGGGTGCTTCTTTTCTGAATATTGAGGTGAGGAATTTTTGTGAGCATCATGTCTTATACCGGATCAGAAGAGAATGGAGACACAGTACGTAATGTCGAAACTGAGGAACAGCAGTATGATGAAATGGTAAATCAGGTGAACTGTGAGGAGGATGCTAGGATATTTTTGCAATGGCCTGTTACTGCCGAGCGGTTGGAGGGTATGAATCGGTACGGTCTTCAATGCCTGGCCACAGCTATCGGTCATGTGGGTACTAGCAGCATGACCAGGGAAAACTTGATTACATGTGTACTGGGCAGGGTGACTGGTGAGCGAGATAGGTTGAGTGCTCAGAGCCCTTCGGCCATGCTTCCCCTACACTCGACTCCCAGCCATCCCAGTAGATTGCCGACCCCAAGTACGCTTCCACACTTGGGTGGTGACTGGCAGGGTGGGTTGCTCCTGGGGGGACCACCGGTAATTTCAAACATTGTAGCACCTTCATCTCCTCAAGGGTTAACTCCAGAATTTTTGTTTCAGCTCGTATTAGCTAAGATCGAAGAGAGAAAGGCTATCAGGGTATTTGAGGAGCAACAAAGGGCATGTGAGCTTCAGCAGCAACAAAGGGCATGTGAGTTTCAGCAGCAAATAGAATTAGCCAAGATAGAAGAGAGAAAAACTATCAGTCAAGCAAAAATCCAAGCTGATTTAGAGTCGACTAGGTACTGTGCCGACAGGGACGTAGAGAAGTCGAGGGTAGAGGCAACGGGACAGCGACTTGGGGCTAGTAACCGTGTTCATGATCAATCTCTCTCGCACTTATTGAAACTGGTTCCGGTGTTTGATGAGAGTGGGGTAACAGAATTTTTCGCACGCTTTGAGAAGAAGTGCCAGGAACACCAGTGGCCAGAGAATAAAGGGGCAGCACTTGTATCCTCTAGATTAATAGGCAAGGGTCTTAAAGCCTACGATGCGTTACCTTTGGAGTCATGTATTGTGTATGAGGACCTCTAGGAGGCTGTCCTGAGGGCTTACGAACTCCAACCAGAAACGTAAACGTACCGTTTGAAGTTCCGGGGTGTAACCAAGGGAAGAGATAGCACCTTTTTGGAACACGCTCGGGACATGTCCGATGCTATGGGGAACTGGCTCCGATCTGAGAAGGTAACAACATTTGATGGAATTAAGCAGTTAATGATGTTGGAGCAGTTCTTTAAGAGCACGAGCGGTGATCTAACTTTGAACTTAAAGGAGAAAAACCCAAGAACTTTAGTCGAAGCAGCAGAAATGGCTGTTCGACGGCTGTCATTGATTCGGGGTTGCGGGTCCTCACAGAAGTACGATGCAAGTGCTAAGTACCATTATCCTCCCCCTCCCCGTAGCAATGACACATTTAAACAAAAGAGCCATGAAACTAAAACTTAATCCAAACCTTACACCACGCCGTATAAGAAAAGTCAGGGGCCTTTTACATCACAGTATAAGCCGAAACCGAAATTTATGTGTTTTAGTTGCCACCAGGAGGGTCATAAAGCAAATGAGTGCCCTAGTCGACCTCCTCCGGCAGCCGTGTCTTTTGCTCACGGCATTGGAGTGTTCAAGAGGACATCGGAGTTTGTTAGAGGCAATTCTTCCGAGGTAAATACACTGCCAGTGCAGAAGGATCCGGAAGGCTTATTCCCTGTCCATGATGCCTTTAGTGACCACAGGGGACTCGGTTGTGTGGAGTGGGGGGGTAGAAGACATGAAGTGAGAATTTTGCGTGACACTGGGGCATCGCAAACATTGTGGGGAATTTCACTGGTAAACCTGTAAATACGGCGCGGGTGGTTGTGGTTCAGGGGGTTAATGCAACAAGGTCATACCCGCTTGTAAGAATGAAGATGGAAGTTGATGGTGTGACTCGTGACCTGGATGTAGGAATTGTGGAGAAGTTACCTGTTGGGGGCGTCGACCTCCTTCTCGGCAACGACTTTGCGGGGCCTACTTCTGAGGCTCCACCATTAGTTGTTGCCGAGAAGCCGGCCGACGTGAGTAGGGAGGAGCAGGAGTGGGTTGAGAAGTGTCAGGTGCAACCTATGGCGTGTGTTGTCATCAGATATCTTGCATCCAGGGTGTCACATTCTGGTCAACAGTCTTTAGACAAGCGGAGGAAAGGTACCGAGAAGGGGTTGAAAGTTGATGCGGTTGAGAGTTTAGTATCAACGGACATTCTCGGGGACTCATTATTAGGACCAATTTTCGAGTCTGGAGAAGACCCATTAACTGTTACTAAGAAGGCAGAGGATGGGCTTAAAAAGACGAAGAGACAGCAACGATACACAGAGAGAGAGCAACGGGAGGCTAAATTCAATGTAGGAGGGGGGCATGAGTTATTTCGCAAACACTTAGATAAGCTTGCTCCTTCGGACATTCGTAAATTGCAATTAGAAGACCCGGAGGTTCTTGAATGTGCTACCGGTGCTGTCGAGTTGGAGGAGGACAGTGATGCACAGTCGGGAGATTTTTACAAGTATCCCCTGACCATCATGGAGGTAGCAACAAGGTACCCTGACGCATACCCTATGAGAAATGGGTCAGCGAAGACGGTGGTCCGGAACTTGCTAGTGTATTTTTCCCGGTATGGTTACCCGCAGGGGATTCAGTCAGACCAAGGATCCAACTTCACTTCTAACCTCTTTGTTCAAGCAATGCCGCAGCATGGGATTGTTACGGTTGTGTCATCTGCGTATCATCCGGAGAGCCTGGGTGTGTTAGAGCGATGGCACTCAGCCTTAAAATCTGTGCTTCGTTGTTGTTGCTTTGAGAGTGGGAAAGATTGGGATCTTGGCCTGCCATATGTTTTATTTGCTGCACGGGAGGTACCTGGGGAAAGTTTGGGATTCAGCCCTAATGAGCTCGTCTTTGGACACCGTGTCAGAGGGCCTCTCCATATGGTTAAAGAAATATGGGAGGGCGCAGAAAAACCTTGTTCTATGCTCAAGTATGTCCTCGACAGTCGAGAACGGATGTTGCGCAGTCTGGAGTTGGCTGGCCGTAATTTGACTAACTCTCAGGCCCTCATGAAGGACAGGTACGACCTCAAGGTTAAACTCAGGGAGTTTCACGTGAGTCAGGAGGTGCTGATTCTACTGCCCCTTGTAGGTCATCCCTTATCCGCGAAATACACTGGTCCTTATAGGGTGGTTGAGAGGCTATCGGACCTGGATTGCTTGGTGGCCGCTCCAGACAGACGTAAGCGCAATCAGTTATGTCACGTTAATCTCATGAACGAGTATGTGAGGCACCCCCCTGAGCCTCTCACTGTGCCTGTGATGACATTTAGCAGTCAAGGTGGAGAAGGAGAACGGGACAGTCAAGCTCAGGTGGAGGATAACTGGAAGGATAAGAAAGTCAAATGGGCGCCTGAGTGTGAGAAGGCGTTTAGAGTAGTAAAACACTTGTTGTGCACTCACCCGATCCTCAGGGCCCCTGACTTTAGCCTACCTTTCCAACTAGCAACGGATGATAGTGGTGTGGGGGCTGGTGCCGTCCTTATGAAAAAGGACGATGATGGGCTGGAAGATCCTGTTAGTTTCTGCTCGGAGAAGTTCAATTCAGCCCAGGGAAGCTGCTCTGTTGTCGAGAGGGAGCTGCTGGCAGTTGTGCTTGCACTGAGGCATTTCGAGGTCTATGTTCCAGCCTATGGTCCGGTCGTTGTAGTTTATACAGATCATCACCCTCTCAAGTTCTTGGACCAGTTTCACAATCGGAATATGAGGCTGACCGGGTGGTCGCTGGTGTTACGGGAGTATAGCCTGGACATACGCCATAATGCCGGTTGTGACAACGTGGTTGCAGATTGTCTTTCAAGGGTAGATTATCCTTGGTAGATTGACACACAGGTAGCCTCCTGCTTTAGATTGAATAGTATTTTGCGCTTGGTGCTTGTTGGCTCGCGGTTGTAGCCCAGCGTATTGGGTCGTAAAGCAGGAGTTGAGCGTTTGGTATAGAAGAAAAAAACTAGGCTTGCCCCTATAGTGCAGCCGAAATAAACAAATTAAAAACATAAAAAATCAAATAAAAACTCTTTCTTTGATAGTTGAATTTTTTCAGTATGTTTTAGCAGTAATTCGGAGTTGCACTCCTCTCAGAATGCTGGGCTAGAGAAGCTCGCTCTTGAGGAGCATAACTACATATGATTTAACCTATTGTGTTGGGGAGGGTTATAATTTTGTAAAATGTTTTGTTGGGAACTGTGCCAGATATTTTACTGCCGCTGGGTGATGGGAAGTAGAGTAGAGTAGAGTCATGGGTTCTAACCATCAGATTTTTTTGGGCTTTGGGCCTCTGAGAAAAATCTTGGGGGGGGGTGTGACGTTAACCACTCCGTTAGAACCGCATGGCTTGTCCTACAGTGACTCGCTAGGATCGCCAGGGCAGTGGATGTGGTTGCAGTTGATGTATTATTGTGTGCTTTATTTCACATGAAAGCTCGTGTCATGGGCAGTCCAGAAAGGCTCTTTGTTTTCGCCCATGTCAAGGCTTTATATATTTAATTGCAAAGTATATTTTTTATCATTAAGTAGTAATGATAGGATTTGAGAGAGAGAGAGAGAGAGAGTAGAACAGAGTGAGAGGAGGCGCGCAGTGTTTTTTGCCATGCTCGATGATGTCACGGCTGGCTGGCCTCTTGGGGATTTGTTGGAGGAGTTTTTTACCATGCTTGGTGACGTCATGGTTGGTTGGCCTCTTTGGGATTGGCTGGAGGACTTGTTACCGCTTTGCTTACGCGGTGCGATCTAGTGCTAGTATATATACAGCTCTCTTGCCACTCTCTCCCTCAGATCTGGTTTCTAGAACGCATCCCTCTTATCCCTTTGATATCTGTCTCCCTTACTGCACCTGAGAACGTTTTCCTCTGCCTATCTCTCTCATTTTCCATATCTTTCACCACCTGTTATTAATATTATACCCCCTCTGGTTAACTCTGCATAATCAGCTTCATGCTGGCCAGTTGTATTGTGCGTTAAGGTCTTATATAACCCATGTATGTTTAATTGTTAAGATAAGTTGATCACGAAGCATTGGTTGGCATTCACATTGTTCAGTACCGCTTCCCATAATTCTTAGTATTCTGCTTGATTAGATAATGCTAGACTAGGAGTCTGATATTATAAGGTATTGTTTCCGATGGGTGCTGGCTTTAGTTAAAAGCTGCACGACATACCTGAGAACTGGAGTTGATTGGGTAAATTCTAGTCTGTGTGCCATTGAGAGTAGAGCATGCACGAATGAGGGCTTTTTGACTATACCATTCTGCACTGTTCTAAGCTCGGTTGTTTGTCTTTGAGGTACGCCAGGAGAACGCTTAATACTTCGGTATTAAGGTTTCTCAAGAGAGCTACCCTTCACTAATAACGTAATACTTGACGCACAAACTTGAGATTTGCACTAGGCTATGCGGCATGGCATGCGCACCAGTATCTCGTATCATTGACTCTAGCTAGACTTTATCAGTCATAGTAGACATTAAGTATATTAAACCAATTACTCTTATTATGCATACCCGTTTATGATTACACAAGCATTTCGCAGCCTAGTGTGATGTATTGAGACACAAACGACTTAGGCTCTTTTTGTTGATAGGAATACTGCATTGTCGTGGCGATTATTATTATTGTTGTAGCGTTTAGGATATTCTTGGCTCCGACTGCATTATATATCCCGCCTTTTGTGAGCATAGCCTGCTCGAGCATTGTTCCGCTGCCTGCCTTTTTGGGTTCCATTTCCGATTCGAGCATCTTGATAGCATCTAACATTCAAAGAAGATTCCTTGTTGGTGTTGAAGGACTTTAGTGCACTTTCTTTCATGCAGGAGTGCCTGACATTTATTGATTAAAGTAACGTAAGCTGTAACTTCTCTTACCACCTTACTTTGCATACCATAACCAAGCACCCTCGGTTGTAGGTAGTAATAGGCTGTTTTCACATAACATTAAGCCTAGAGTAGACACACATTTATTGAGAGTTTGATAACCTATTATTGCATATAGAACTCTGGAGAGTATTTGTGTTCTTTGTTCACTGGGAATATACATCAGAGGTTGGATCTAGCGCTTTCCGTTGTAGCATTTATGCCATTACTAGTCCAATGAATTAGAACCCTGATATATTTAAACCTCAGTCGTAACACTAGATATCCCTCAAACTTAGAAAAACTTCCCCTAGACCCCCCCCCCCCCTCAAGATAAATTTTTACATTTTTCGGTAAAAAAGGCCTGGCCGAAGGCCGGTTCCTCTTATAATTACAGGCTCGCAATCGCTCGCCAGAAAATATTGACACCTAAATGGCATGATAGGTCTTAAAATTGACAACGAAATGACCCGAAAAGTCATAAAATCGCCAAACTAATGGGCAGATCGTCTTAAAATCTAAAAACCAATGGAACTAAACATGAGGGAGAAGGGGGCCAGAAGAACCAGCCCATTAAGCAGTTCAACAATTGCTGGTTCACCGTATGCAAAGGAAAATATTCATTACTATACCGATACACTCATTCAATTTATAGGGAACTAAGAGAAGCACCATCTACTTTATATATATATATATATATATATAAGTATGTATACACACTATTTTCCACACAAAACCAGAACACTACTTGCAACATTACTTAGATAAAGGATAGAGAATATTGGTATGAATAAGATAGTCTGTTCACTTGGTGAAAAGTGGGAGTATAACCTGTTCTTAATGTAAACAGATGAGGTTCATTGACGATAAATGTCTGGTGAGTGAATGCCCACACTGAATCACAATAAGTAAAACTTTTCCGATGCGGAGAAATACAGTGGACAGTGTTTTAATATATACCAACAATAACATGTAATATATTCGAAACAAAATAATATCCCAGAACAATCATTGTATAGTTTTATTTCCTGGATATATCGGTTGTTAATTAATATTTGAATAGAAAAGTAAATACAATAAGGTAGTGCAATATATACCAAACTATCAAACTTGACAATGGTGTTGAATATAATGCTATAATGCTATAATGTTCATATCCTTATTTAGTTTCAATCACCAGGAATCTCTATTGAGTATATTATGATGGTATGCGCCAAGAAAGGAGACAAACTTCACAAAAGCAGGTGAATTTCCGAAGCATAAAATAAAGACATCTTAAAAATCTCTAGAGCCCGGCATGATAAGCTCCTGGACTGATGAGGCTGCAACTTAAGGGGAGATTTCCACTTGAGGGACTTTTCTTTTGACTCCTTTCTCCCTCATGTTTAGCCTCATTGCTTTTGAGATTTTAAGACGTTCGCCCAATTATTTTGGCGATTTTAAGAACTTTCGCCAAATTTCTGTCAATTTTAAGAACTTTCGTGCCATTTAGGTGTCGATTTTTTCCAGGCGAGCGATAGCGAGCCCATGATTTAAGAAGAGCCGGCCTTCGGCCCGGAAATTTTTCTATCAAAAAATGTAAAATGTTATCTTGAAAGGGGGTCAAGGGAGTGTGATTATAAACTTGATGGATGTCTAGGGAACAAACTAAAAACCTCCTCTTAAGGGGACGGTATATGATTTATTTATTTATTTATTATTATTATTATGTCTGTTTTTATTACCGGTATGTATATTTGTTTTTATAGCTTGCTCCCTTGACCTCCATCAAGCTTAAAAAAAGAAAAAACACATCCCAAACACCCCCACCCCCGGTCGAGATAAATGTGTAAATTTTTCGGTAGAAAATATCCCGGTCAAACGCCGGTTCCTCCTAAATTACAGGCTCGCTATCGCTCGCCAGGATAGAATCGACACCTATATGGCACAAAAGGTCTAAATATTGACAAAGAAATGGGCGAATGTCTTAAAATTTGAAAACTAATGAGGCTAAACATGAAGGAGAAGGGGGTTCAGAAATAAGAACACTTCCCTCTAATCATCGCCGCTCTCTGGTGTCAGGTTTATTCTTTTGTACCTTCACTTGGGCAGGCAGCTTCTGGGGTCACGTCATCCCTTTAGTTAGGTATCACACGAGAGCTTTTATAGTCAACATTCGATGATCAACATTTATTCCAGCAACATTTCTGGAGTATTTTGCATTGGTATCGGAAACTAGAGTGATGGTACATGAACTTCGGTAACCGTAATATTTATATTGTTTACTTCATATGCTGCCAGACCAGTGCTAAGGATAAATGTTGGGGGAAGAAGCGCTCGTGTGATACCGGCATAAATTAGTCAGGTATATTTTTACTAGCAAGCTTCTTGACTTGCTTGTGCTTTGCAGTTTGACTTGTGGTGCCGGTTATTGTTGGCTACCATCTTTAATGTCATGCTCTCTTACCGACATACCAATGCAAAGCAACGTCGGCCTTTTTTATCTTTCTCTCCTTTTCTCTCTTTCCCTGGCTTGTATCCATTCGGCCCCATTCAGCCAACTGTTTTAAGACGTGTATCCCCATCCAGGTGTCGATTTCTTCCTGACGAGCGATAGCGAGTCATCATTGTATGGAGAAATCCGGCTTCGCCGGAGAAATTTTTCTATCCAAAAATGTACAAATTTACCTTGCTGTTAAACCAAAATATATATATATATGGTGGCTCGCTACCGCTCGCCAGGAAAATAGTGACAACTGGACGGGGCTAAGCGTCTTAAAACAGTAAACTGAATGGGGCCGAATGGATACAAGCCAAAGAGATAGGGAGAGAAAGAGAAAAAAAGCGAGGCCGGCTCCCTTAAAAATAATCTCACACAACCCACCTGGGATTGGCCCTTCGACACTTTGATGTACAGGTAACCGTGCTAACCACTACAACATACTGGCCAGTGTGCTATATTTAGCACACTAGCCTTTTGATCAAAAATTCTTACCAGTTATTCAGGTGCCAAGGACATTCCTGACACCAAGGAAATACAATAACTGGGAGAACATCAGATTCTGTTGTCCCGCGGTACTGACCCAGACCGGTATACTGTAGGTAGCGTCAACGAACTTGACAATTTGTTTGACCCTTCAAATTCTCATAACTCAAAAAGGCCCAGAGCAAACTGGATGTAAATAACCACACCTATTTCCTGGTGGGCTCTTCCCTAATGATACAAATGTCAACTCGACTGAAGTTGCCACTACTGTACATTAACCTTAAAAATATTATCATGACTATTATACTAGTTTAATCACCTTAAAGGAGTGTATATAATTATATATATATATATATATATACAGTATAATATATATAACCCAACGAACTAATCTGATAGTGGTACTGAGCGAACCCCCTGGTGGCCGTTGGCATAACTAACCAATTATGAATCCTAACCGATATGATCTGGTCCAATAAAAACCGGACAGTGGGCGGAGGGACGCCTGCTCCACCCGCACCATATATTGTTAATACTTTATTAAGTGGATGTTATTTTCTGGACCTCCTTCTCTCTCATGTTTAGCCCCGTGAATTTGGGGATTTTAGAACGTCACCCCTCCCCCTTTCCCCCACCGTCACCAACACACTTAGTATACAGTATACACACACACTTGAGAATGCAGTATCTATTTACATAAGAGCTTGCCAGTCAACTTACTCGTCCCCGTTATCATCAGAATAATGAGGCCTCAATGGCACCTCTGGATATAGTCTACGTGGCTGTGGGATGCTTTTCTGGTCCACCTTCTTCCTCGTGTCTAGCTCCATTAGTTTTGTTTAGATTTTAAGACGTTCGGCCTATTAGTTTGGCGATTTTAAGACCTTTCGCCCTATTTCTTTGTCAATATTAAGACTTTTCGTGTCATTTAGGTGTCGACTTTTTCCTGGCGAGCGACAGCTAGCCTGTAATTTAAGAGGAATATATTCATCTTGCAAGAGGATTTCTTTTGTGTTTTCCTTTGTTTTAAGCTCGATGGAGGTCTAGGGAGCAAACAAAAAACATATAATAATAATATACATAAATGAGGAAATAAATACGCCCCTCCCCCCTGAAGTAAGTGGCTTCGGGCGCTATCTCAGCCCATATGTAGCACCAGCACTCAATACTCTCATCACGTACTAGACGCGTCAGTATGTATATATTTAGCTGCTCCTCCTGGTTAGTTGACTTACTGCTTTCTGTCACCCGCTCTTACTGCCGAGGGGGGTGTCAGGGTGGCTCAGATTTCTCCAACATAATTACTTCAACAAATTAAATTAAATTACATTCAAACATGTTTATTGTCACAGATACAGTAAGTATTTGCAATATACAAGTATAAGACAGTATTCAAGGAATTAATGTCATGCCTAAAATAATGAGCAACGTTCAGTAGTATTATCATATACTTATGCCATCGATATTTTATGTTTAAATTATTATATTCAATTTGTTTACGTTCATTTAAAAAAAAAAAAAATCAGTTAACTTAAAGGCATTCCGTATTTTAGGTTCAAAAACTAAATGAATCATCTCTATTACCATGATTATACGATTAAATGTTAGTTAAAATTATACATACATCTGCATAATAATAACTTGAAAAAATATAGAATCGTAAATAGCTTAGGCACTAAATTAGTGTTATTATAAGGATAATGGTAATACTACCATTTAACAGTCTAAAATTACTAGTTGAACCCCTTCATAACCCTTTTTTTCTAACACGCTTGCTTTAATCTCTCTCTCTCTCTCTCTCTCTCTCTCTCTCTCTCTCTCTCTCTCTCTCTCTCTCTCTCTCTCTCTCTCTTCACACCTACCTAGCTACTTTCTTAAATTCCTCTCTCTCTCTCTCTCCACACTCATTGAGATGCATACTAATAAGTCGAGAACAAAGACGTCCCATCGAGTGTCGTAATTCATAACAGTTGACTCTTGCTGTGTCATCTGTACGGCAGGCGGAGAGTTACATATAGTTACATAGATACACAGACCTTGCAGTCCCTACTAGACAGTCCGGACTTCTCTTTTGCTTATGGTAAAGTGTCCTATTTCGTGTGTCGTTATGTTTGTTTCTGCAGTAGTATTATATTCTTCCTTAGTAAAGACGGAACAAAATTATTCATAAAGCAAATTTGCAATGTGTTTATCGCCTGTTACTGTCTGATCATTATAAATTAGTGGCCCTATTCCAGTTTTAATTTTTCTATTAGAGAGAGAGAAAGACTGCAGAGAATTGGTGAGTGGGCGAGAGTTAATTAATGAGACGGAAGGCTTTGTATACTATAAGGAAGTGCAAGATTCAAAACTCTCCCATATTTAGTTATAGTTTGAATAATAATCAATTAATGCCATATTTTGTAATAGTATATTCTGCAGTGGATACGTCCATTCACTCACACCAATACTACCTCGTAATTGTGATAAAAACAGCCAGCCTTTTTTTTCTCTCTCTCTCTCTCTCTCTCTCTCCCTCTCTCTCTCTCTCTCTCTCTCTCTCTCTCTCTCTCTCTCTCTCTCTCTCTCTCTCTCTCTCTTTTAATCTTTTTTTGTATGTGTATGGAGACAAAAGACAAGCTGCCTTTACCGAGTGTCTTCTGCAAAGCCAAAAGAGTGACAGAGACCCAAATTCAAGTTACATTGGGGTTAAAATACCTGGACACTCGAAGTTTAAATCAGCTTAAGTCATAGGATGAAGGAGAGATTGATTGAGGGAGAGAATTGTAGAGTTTACTTATTGAGTAGAAGAAAGACTGAAAACAGTGTTTAATACTTGGGTTGGAGAGCTGAACTATTTGCGCCAATCTAATATACCTTGGAAGCTATAGAGAAATACTATATTAGGTGATGGGCTGGTCTATCAGCGTGAAAGTTGAGCAATATCTGCCATACCCATAGCTTACTCTGACTGTTCCTTTTACTTATACATTTTCTAGATATCAAGTGACGGCGGCTCTTGCGTGGATTGACCCCTCTACTGTCAACCTAGAGGTTTGCAGACTGGGAGCCAAAGCATAATTTGTTTTCCTTTGCCCCTCCACCTTCCCTTCCTAATTGTTAAGGGGCACAGGGCCCTGGGTGGGGCTTTGGTGACCCGGGCGTATCAGCACCCTCCTCCTCGGCTTCGGTCACCTAGGCATTTTTAGTGGTAAAGCTGGGAGAGTTCTGTGGCTTGGTTAAAGCCTTGGCCTTGCTTCGGACCTTGGGGCTGCTCGGCAAGACAGCCTGTGGGACAACAACAACAACAACTATATTAGGTGTGCAGTTGACATGAGCAGCGGCAGAGTAAGTGGGCACTGGTCGCTGTACCCAGGTGGACCGTAATTACCCAGATGTCTGAACTGCATCACATTGTCTACGCTTGGGTGAGGGCAGACTGTGTAGAAAGGTGCTGGTCACTTAAAACGCAAAGATTATACTATTAATATCAACACAGAATATGCATTTAAATTAATAACATCAGTCACCTACCTACATTTCCTGTTTATTAGTGTTATGTATTATTATTATATATATATATATATATATATATATATTTTTTTTTTTTTTTTTTTTTTTTTTTTTTAATACATGGTATTTCTATTAAGCTTAAACCATGAATTAGGCTCTCGGTGAGGTAAATTGAATCAAACATTGGTTTGAATTTATTTGGTTTCCACTCAAATCTTGCAACATAAAACAATTATAAAACAGCGGACAATAATCGGATTATTTCACGAAACATTTATCCTGTCTACGGATGACTTTAGTTTCTCTCGTTCTGAGTCTTGGTCTATTTAACATTGAGTTTCTGCTATTCAATCGTTATTTCTGCAAAGAAATCTCTTAAAAAACGCATGCATAAACGTTGATCTGGGTGGAGAGATACTCAATATTTGTACAGTGAATAATGAAGAGAGATACTCAATACTTTTACAGTGAATAATAAAGAGAGATACTCAATACGTTTACAGTGAATAATAAAGAGAGATACTCAATACTTTTACAGTGAATAATAAAGAGAGATACTCAATACTTTTACAGTGAATAATAAAGAGAGATATATACTCAATACTTTTACAGTGAATAATAAAGAGAGATATATAAAGCTTATAATGAAGTGCCTGTGAGAGAGGGTCGGTCAATTGGAGCTGGGTCCTCAGTCACAGTGGCTGCCTCTTGTGTATGCACAGTGAGTTTTGCATACGTAAACTTTCAATGTTTTTAACGGGGGGATGGGTACATTTATTTGATTATTTCTTTATTTTGATTTATCTTAGTTTCCTCCCTAGACCTCCATCAAGCTTTAGAAAATACCCCCTAGACCCCCTTTCAAGATAAATGGGTACATTTTTCGTTAGAAAAATGTCCTGGCCGTAGGCCGACTCATCTTAAAATTACAGGCTCGCTATCGCTCGCCAGGAAAACATCGACAGCGAAATGGCACGCTAGGTTTTAAAATTGACACTGAAAGGGGATGAACAGTCATAAAATCGCCAAACTAATGTGCCGAACGTCTTAACATCTGAAAACTAATGGGGCTAGACATGAGGAAGAAGGGGTACCAGAACAACGACCCAATTCCCCTTTAAAGAGCAACAGTTCAATCAGTATGACCATCACGCTGCCCGGCTTCCGGTGGTCAGAGAAAGCTGCTGTGAGTTGACCTGGATTAGTACCACCTGCCCTGCCACCTGTTATGCACAAGATTTTCAAATGGCCCACTGCTAATTTTATTAACCCCTTTTGTACCGATTAATTTATTTTAATTTTATTCTGGCTACTATTAGACGCTTGTATTAAGTTTAAAAAAGGCCTTCATCAATTAACAGGCTTCGAACTATCCTACTTAACCATATTTACTACCACAGATCCTTCTTAAACTACATAAAATCCTCTAAATATAGCTAGAATAAACTTAAAAAGACGACGCCGGAACAGAAGGGGTTAATGATATTATAGAGAAATAAAATAGATCAATGGCCAACAAAATATGCAGACTTAAGGGGAGGTTTTTAATTAGTTCCCTAGACCTCCATCAAGCTTAAAATTACAACCTCTAGGCCCCCTTTCAAGATAAATGTGTAAATTTTTCGGTAGAAAAATATCCCGGCCAAAGGCCGGTTCCTCTTAAATTACAGGCTCGCTATCATTCGCCAGGAAAAAATCGACACCTAATTTGCATGAAAGGTCTTAAAATTGACAGAAATGGAGCGAAAGTTCTTATTTATGGGGCGAACGTCTTAAAATATCAAAAGCAAAGGGGCTAAATATGAGGGAGAAAGGGGTCCAGAAAAGAATCCCTCAAGTGGAAATCTCCCTTAACCTACCCATTACATTGTTCATTTCTGTATTTTTCATTTTTCATTTAGACAAATGTAAATAGCTCAATTAAATACCATACATACAATAAGCCCTAGCTGTAAATCTTGCCGACTGTATAACCTACCTTGAACCATCTGTGAATATAGATTCTGTATGCACCATCTGCCTTCCTATCAATTGCCCTACTTCTATCATAGCTTCTTTTATCTGCCGAATTTGCATATGTTGACCTCGACCTATGCCCCCTGTCTAGTCATCTGTTATATACGATCTATAAATATACCTTTTATATACCGTAGATCAAAATGGCAGGAGACAATAACCACCACAATCCAAAACCAACACGAACCAACTAAAGCGATCGCAGACCAAAATGCTTTCTCGGCCAATTTTGATCGAACTAATTGACCACCTGCGAGTTTCGGGCTACACAAAATTTGGAGCCGTAAGACCAGACCAGATGGCTGGAGTAAAGTTGGAAAGAAGAGTAATTGGACAGAGGAAGAGCAAGCTGAGAAGTGAGAAGTACAGTAGAAGACTGAAAGTTCTCGGGCTCAACCAAGTTGCTTCATTCATCACAGAAATGCCATTATAATGTAGGTTTCTGAAGAATTGAAAGTATGATTCACTTGGTTTTATGCATTTGTAAGTGTAGTATGCGACTGCATTTTACCTGGTAATTCTCCTTAATATCTATAGCTCTATAACTCCAACTTCCTTATAGCCTGAAACTCACAAGTGGTTATTAGACTGCCTCTACCAATATCGAGCACATACCAAATCCGTCGTACACCAAAACCAATCACGAACACAACCGGTCACAGAGCAACACTAATACGAATAGAACGAATGTATACTTGCCCACATGTTTTCTTTCTGTGATCTTATACATGGAAGTATAATGTGTCTGATTGAATTACGAGTATAGTTTCTTTTGCAGTGGTTAACTTATATGACTAGTCAACTAATAATCATTAGAAACCACACTCACAAATCATTCATACTATAGACATTCATACATAAGATCGCGACGATAAACATAATTTATGTGGGCAACTGTACATAACACTTGGTCTGGTTTGCACATATGGCGGGGATATTTGATCTACTGAGCACGTTAGTTTTTTCTCTTCGGCACTACCTTCCGTCCTTTCTCACATGCGACAACAATTGTCAAACAATGCTCTTATGTATTTGTCTTGTTGGGATATCACAGGAAATTGTCGTTATTGTCGTTGCAAATGTTAAGAGGAGGCAGACCGTTTTTCTGGACCCCCTTCTCCCTAATGCTTAGCCCCACTAGTTTTGAGATTATAAGACGTTCGGCCCATTAGTTTGGTGATTTTAACACCTTTCGCCCAATTTCGTTGTCAATTTTAAGACCTTTCGTGCCATTTAGGTGTCAATTTTTGTCCTGGCGAGCGATAGCGAGCCTGCAATTTTAAGAGGAACCGGCCTTCAGCTGGTACATTTTTCTACAAGGTGGGTTTAGGGAGTGTTTTTCTAAGCTTGTTGGAGGTCTATGGAGGAAACTAAATAAATATATGAATAAATTAATTAATAAACCAAACAAACGGCCAGTCTCCCCTTAAAGAAACCAATCTATCTATCTATCTATCTATATGCTCAGGCCCAATCCCCATTTTGGGGGTAGCCGACTCAAGACAGAGCAAGAACAGGGAAAACACAAAAACAACATAAAAACAACGAATAAACACAGATAAAAAGCACAAACTCACACACATCCAGGTCACCCAGGAGAAGACCCAGAGACCAGGGTCACCAAGGTCGCTCCAGCACTCCCCCAGCCCCCGACCACCCGGAGAGGTTCCGATCTCGGCAGGCAGACATGCAGCGGAGCCAAAGCCACAAGCCCTCCCACCAATGAAAACTAACAATCGTGCCAAAACATTTCCAGTAATATGAACAGTCGCTCTCAAAAATCTTGGCCCACTTTTACAACCTCATCCATATTTTCCTTTCTTTAAGGGGGGTCACTGTTTTTTTTTATCTTTCTTTCCTTTTCTCTCTTTCTCTGGCTTGTATCCATTCGGCCCCATTCAGCCAACTGTTTGAAGACTTTTATCCCCATTCGGGTGGTCATTCAATCCTGGCGAGCGATAGCGAGCCAGCATTATAGGGAGAAATCCGGCTTTGCCAGAGCCATTTTTCTATTGAAAAATATACAAATTTAGCTTGCTGTAAAAAATATATGTATATATATTCTGGCTCGCTACCACTCGCCAGGAAAATATTGACACCTGGATGGGGATACACGTCTTAACCCTCTCAGACATATGACGCGATGTTGAGCCTATTGGGGATACTTTAAAGCCTTCGTTACCGGCAGGGGTATTTATAAACCTTTAGTTTAGTTACTTCAACCTTTTCAGTTGTCTTTGAGTTACCTATGGGCAGAAAACTAATTTTGGAGAGGTAATTATAAGAGTGAGAGAACTCTATTTCTTATTGCTAATCTGGCAACCTCTGCGTCATAAATGCGTGAAAGGGTTAAAACAGTAGGCTGAATGGGGTCGAATGGATTCAACCCAGAGAGAGAGTGAGAAAGAGAGAACAAAAACTAGATTGGCTCCTTTAAGCAAAAATAACACTAGAGGCAACTTGAATATCGAGGTTTTGTTCGTGTGTGTGGAGAAATGTAATCATCTGTTTTATTAGAGTGGCGATTTTTTTTTTATTTGGAGCTTTTACTCTTTCTCCAACTTAGTGTAGTTTTTCATGAATTATCGCTAACACTAGACGATTTTATACAGATTTGGAAGTTCCTCTAGCAATAATCAAAGTAGTAAATTCTATCTCTGTTAAGCTTTTGTATCCCACAGATCCGTTTGGAACTTTCAAAAATCGTTAGATTAAAATCAAACTATGTTTTATATTATACGAACCGAGTTAAAGGCATGTTCTATAATTATAATCCACCCATGTGACAGATAATTCCTTCCAGCCAAATACCGTTAGAGTATAATCAAAGAATGCTATATATTATACTAAAATAATGTGTCATGTTTTATGTTATCCACCCGTGTGACAAAGGATTCAGTCTCCACTCCAACCTATTTCCGCCCTTAATACATTCCGATCAATTCCCTTTTTTATCCTCTTGAACGGTCAACGGGGTCCACTCTGGCCTCTCAGCGTGCGGGCATGGAGGAATGGCGATCTGGAAGTGGGGGTCAGGAAAAAATATGTGTGTTGGTAAGGGAATGATAATCATAATTGGTTTTATTGCTATATGCTATTTAAACAATGGCATTCTAACTGCGTATCTCATCACGGCCATAAACGAAAGGGATATACAGTCTCATAATGTTGGTGTACTGCATTGCAAACCGTATGTAAACAGTCATCATGTGATGTTGAAATGGTACAATGGTAAGTTAACTTACTAGTTATTCTCACTTACGTAATGATGCCATACGTCTTATATAATATATACAGTATATATATATATATATATATATATATATATATATATATATATATATACAGTATATATAACAAAAACAAAATCAAGATTAATATACTTTGCTTAGGTTTCTTCAATTATGAAGTTTAATTAACTAATTGCAAGTCATTCGTTATCATTTTTAATGTGAATACTTAACATATCTATTGTTCGCAATATCAGGGATTAGTATGGAGACAGAATCTGTTAACTCTGTTTGGTGGGAGGGAGATCGTTTTTTAACCTGCCCTGGAGCTCTCCTTTAGTTTGGAGATTTTAAGACGTTGTACTCCATTACTTGTGATATAAGGCCTTCGCCCCATTCAGGTGTTATTTTTTTATTTTCTCTGGATAGGCGAAAGCAAACCCGTAACTTAAAGTAAGTTGGTCTTCGGGCGGGACAATTTTCTAACGAAAAAAATAACAAATGTATGTTGAAGGGGGATTTTTTATTTGTTTTGTTTTAGCTCGAAGGAAGTCTGGGAATCCATTTTTGTTGTTTACAAGGTAAAATGCATTGCTTGAAAATGGTAAAAGCAAGCAAATTCCTCAATAATAATATTACAAACAAAATTAAATGATAACCCGGAAGACGTCGGACAAGATAGTGTTAATCATCTCGCCCAAATGTCGCTCCCAGTTCACCATAAAAAAAAAATAAAATACATAATTAGATACAAATATAATAAATCTATACTGGAATGTCGTTCCAATCAAGTGTTTTTAAGAGCTACTAAGAGGGGTATCCACATTTAATGGTCAGCAAATATCACCGATAAATTGTGCGTCACTTGATGCCCCGAGGGATAGAGTTTATATATTAAGGTATACTGTAAGTCATTGCATTATCTACAAAGGTCGGTGATTATTAGGAGGAAGTTTTTTCTTGTCTTTTCTAGACCCCCTCTTCTCCCTCATGTTTAGTCCTATTAGTTTTGAGATGGTAGGACGCTTGCTCCATTAGTTTGGCAATATTTAGATCTGTCGCCTAGTTTTGTGTAAATTTTAAAAACTTTTATGCCATTTAGGTGTCAATTTTGTTTCCTAGTGAGCGAAAGCGAGCTTGCAATTATGCTTCACTGGCCTTCGGCCGAAACATTTTTCTACCAAAAATTTACACATTTATCTCGAAGTGAGGTTTTGTGGCTATTATTATAAGCTTTTGGGTGGTTTAGTGAGGACACTAACAAACTTCCCTTAAGTGTTGCAATAGTTAGTTTAGTCGATGATTTTCTATACGGAATCGATAAAAAATGCACTTAAGTATGCAAATACCATTACATATTTTTTACTATACTCTATTTTGTTCCAGCTGATGTTAAATTGAATCTCTTAGTAGCTGATTTCTCGATAATTAATGGAAATATATGAAACTACTATGGCTGTGTGTCGTATTAATGCCAAGTTTTCATAATTAACATCATATTTCACTACAAAATCTACTTTATAGCCGAGTAATAAAGATAGAAACATGGCAATTTACCCTCAGCTGGAAAACAACTGACTATATTAATAAATGATGAACACACATCAATTAGATAAAACATGTGCATTTTGTACATTTTTCAACTGACGGAGAATTACCATGTCCCAATATTGAATAATCATCTAATACAAAAATTGTACAGTGATATATTTTACTACTAATTATGAGAACTTACATGATTCACATACATAGCCCTATGAACACAAATCTGAATGTATCCAGGTTAAGGAGTAATTTATAGCGAGGACTTCCTTTGTGGTTAAATGTCCCATTAAATACCCCTTCCATTCGTCTAATCATTACGTTATCAGACTGCAGTTGGGTATATGTACAGGCTAAGATTAATATGCAGTACTCAAGAATGCTTAAAGGTGGGGAGGATTTTGTGGATCGTCAATACCGGGCCTGTGACGTCAAAGAGTGTAAGTCCACCATCCAGTCTAGGATAAGGATACTTGTGTGACGTCACTATGACGTCACAGGCCCGGTATAGACGATCCACAAAATCCTTTATACCATTGTTAATAATTATTCCAGAGCCATTGCATTTTGCAAGATAATTATGTACAGCTTGGCGATTATCATTCCATGTTTATCTCAACCCATGAGCCCCCACCTTTAATATATCGTAGGCTTGTGCATAAACCTTTAACTGTCTTGATAGCCTAATGCTTAGTGTGTGGAATTTCGGTGTGAGTATCCTAGGTTCGAGTCCTTGGAGTACCACATGTATTCATTACTTTCATTAATTTCATTAGTTGGGTATATTTGTAAATCATTGGTGAGTTGGTGAAAACAAATATGAATTAAAATTATGTAGTGAGAAAATATGCAAAAATAGGAATAAGTAGTACTGTCTTTCTAGTGTACAGGCTATTCTACAGTACAGCCCCAATTGACCACTTACGAGTTTCAGGCTATAAGGAAGTTGGAGCTGTAAACAACGATATTAAACAGAAATGCAATAACAGTGTAGATTGCTGATAGATATAAAGTATGTTGAATTGGGTTGTATGTGTTTATATACAGTATATACTACAACCGTATTTCAGCTGGTAATTCTGCTAATTATCGATGTCTACGGCTCCAACTTCCTTACAGCCTGAAACTCGCAAGTGGTCAGTTGTATGCTGTGTGTGTGTGTGTGTGTGTGTGTTTTTTTTTATTTGTTTTTACATTTTTTGCGTAAGTTAAAATACTATGCAATCCAGGTCACTAAATTGGTATTTAATATCCTTTAACTTGCAGCATGACTGAAAAAACTATTGACTCAAGAATAATGTTAAGTATCTTTACTGCAGTTATATGAAAGAACAATTAGAGTCACTATGTATTACATTTTAGTACTGCAGTGTAATACAATTGTCTACATAAACACATTTTAGTAGTAGTACTGGAATATATATAGTACACTCAAATATCGTACCAGATTAAGGGGACATGGGCCGGTTTTCTGAACCACTTTCTCCCTCATGTTTAGCCCCATTAGTTTTCAGATGTTAAGATGTTTGCCCCATTAGTTAGTCGATTTTAAGACCTTTCACCCCATTTCTTCATCCATATTTAGACCTTTCGTGCTATTTAGGCGTCGATGTTTTCCCTGGCGAACGATAGTGAGCCTGTAATGTTGGAAGAACCGGCCTTTGGCCGGGAAGTTTTTCTACCGAAAAATGTACAAATTATTCTAGAAGGGGGATCTAATGGACGTTTATTTTTTTTAATTTGATGGAGGTATATGGAGGAAACTAGGAAAATAATGAATACATGCAAAAATCGCCCAAAAAGTGAACCATCTCCCCTTAAACTGCACATTCTTGAAATTATTTACCAAGATTTATTGACTTATTGAGAAACCCTGGATTTTTAAGTCGTGCCAGCAAAGCGATCAGCAATATTAACTACGTTTTCCTCGTAATGGTTGCCAAAAGAACTTGCAATCAACAGAAAATAAAGAACATAAATTTGCTAAAAACCTAAGATGCCACCCTGCTATATAAGGCACCGAACACAATCGTAATTCCAACTTTTATTGATGAGCGTGTCAGACAAAAACTCGGTATCATATTTACAATCTTCAACACGAGCTCCCGGAGGAACAACAAAGAATCTATTGTTGTCGTAAGATTGTCTTGTGATATCAGATTCCAGATCTAATCGCCCCCGACATCTTGGCTTGATAGTTTAGGATGCTCGGGGATGCCACGGATATTTTACTCAAATAAACTTTTGTTCTCCTAAATAAAAGTCTTAAATTGCCTAATTTCTTATCCATTGTTTACATGTAATAGAATAATCACCTAGATTATAAACATAAATTGTATGTCATCCTCAGAAAAGCGTGGTAAGCTAAATATCTGACAACAAATAATATATAATGATAATCTGAGCATAATATTTACGAAAGTTTATATTATTTTGATAAAATTGGGTCTGCGTATCTTCAAATCAATGTATGAGCACATACAGTAGTGTTATTTATGAAGCCCTTACAGTACATCTGTTAGCAAATTTGTCTATACTCTAAGGTGTACCTATTACTTGACTTGAACTTGAAAGTAGCTCCTTGAACTAAGGCTCTGTTTTATACAAAGGCTTCCGCATCAAAATTATCACAGTCAAAATGTTATAACTCTTTCATTATTTTCCCTCATTGATATTAAAGAGTCTAATTTCAAATACAAAATATCCATATAATTACAGTATGAACAGAGAGTTTTAGCTTGTGCTGTAGAAACAAGGTTAAAAAAAGGATGCAAGTAGACGGCTGCATGATGGAAATGGTACTTGAATTTAAAACATAATTATACAGTTTACAATTCTATGCACTTAAAAATGTAAACGGGGAAATACACACACATTAAAATTCAACATCAGTGTAAATACTTGTATATATTTAATATCTACATTTACAAGAAAATATTTCTTAGCTATAATTATGAAAAATTAATAAACACGAAAACGAGAACAAGCACTGCACATAGAGATAAATATGGGAGGAGGCTGTCAATCCGGAGCAATTTTGGTTGCAGATTTGAAGGAATACAAGCAAATTAAAACGAAATAGCATTATTCCAGCCATTTTATCACCTCCAAAGACGTAATTTGAACTATGAATCATAATTGTATCTGTCTCTTTACAATAAAAAAGGGCTAAAATAAATGGAGTCGGTCCCTGCTGAGGAAAAGGCACTGAAGTAAATTAGCAATACAACGATTGTAAGATGTGACGTGGTGAAGAGAAAGCTGTGTAACTAGTAATGTTAATATTTATCCCTACTTATTATTTATTCAAAACATTCATAAACATACATCAACCTTCACCGCTCTCTATTACCATGTGAGTCTCTGTTCTTAAGCTTGGGAATGGCTTTTGCTTTTGAGGTATATAATATGTTATATATTTGTACTTGCACGATTAAGTACAAGGTAGAACAAAAACATTGAGTTGGTTTTGTGTGTGTGTGTATGTGTGTGTGTGTGTGTGTGTGTGTGTGTGTGTGTGTGTGTGTGTGTGTGTGTGTGTGTAAATACATTTGATGGGCTCTTGGGCAAAACATTCATAGTATTAATTTTGTCGGTCTATGTGTAAAGTAAATAGAGTCAACAGTTTAAGCGCACGCATATTTATTGTCAATACTTTAAAAATAGTGTTGTAGATTAGGTTGTGCATTTTTCAATAGAACAAAAAAACAAGGCTAGAAGCCGGTACCTCCTAAATTGCAGGATCGCTGTCGCTCGCTAGGAAAACATAGACGTCGCACGAATGGTCTTAAACCTGACAAAGAAAGGGGGCGAAAGGTCCTGAAATAGCCAAACTAATGGGCTGAACGTCTTAAAATTTCAAAACTAATAGGGCTAAGCATGAGAGAGAAGCAGGGTCCAGAAAGAATCCTTCACTTAAAAGTGTACCATAGTAAATTCATATTTTCACCAACCCACCAATTAACTTACATATAAACCTAATTAATGAAATCAATTAAACAAATGTATACATGTGGTACTCCTAGGATTCGAACCTAGGATACTCGCACCGAAGTTCCGCGCAGTATCCATTACGCTATAAAGACAGTTAAAGGTTTATGCACAAACTGACGATAAATTGTCCATTTTCGAATACTGGATTTTAATCTAAGCATGTACAGTCGCGCTAATAAGTCCTCTTCGGCACCAAGTATGTTTTGATCAATAATTGGTATCAGCAATATCTAAGCTTAATTTCATCATATCGAGTAAAATATTCAAACATGATCCTACACTTACCCACCCTATTCAACATCTGACAGACATTAATACAGCACAGAGCAAGTCAAACGTAAAGACAGCAGAGACATGACTTATTAGCGCGACTGTACAGCTACTGACAAATGTTCGTGTGGTCTTGCGATTTTCTGTATGCAAATATAACCATTTAAATTGATTTTCAGATTAAATCAGTTATATATGACTAAATACATACTATGTACACTCGGATACCATAGTCTCTAGCCCACTCATAAGAATTCGAGGACCCCTTAGGTCTTTATTTATGCAATTTTAACTATTTGGATTTATTTTTGGATAGAACTTGCTTTGCAATAAATAGTATACACTGTTTTGTAGTTGATGTACAGAACATTATATTCATAAATTTGTTTCCAGAGATATGCTTCCATAATTATAAATAGATGAAGTCCACGAATATTTTATGAGTGGGCTAGAGACTATGGTATCCGAGTGTACATAGTATGTATTTAGTCATATATAACTGATTTAATCTGAAAATCAATTTAAATGGTTATATTTGCATACAGAAAATCGCAAGACCACACGAACATTTGTCAGTAGCTGTACAGTCGCGCTAATAAGTCATGTCTCTGCTGTCTTTACGTTTGACTTGCTCTGTACTGTATCCGAGTGTACTTATTATTATAATATATGTAGCTGATGTGATCTGGACACCAATATAAATGGTTATATATGCATAAAGATAATCGCAAGAGCTTACGAACATTTGTCAGTAGCTGCATGTGCAGTCGGCCTAATAAGTCTCCCAGCTGTCATTACGTTTGGCTCGCTCTGTGCTGTATTAAAGTCTGTCAGATGCTGAATGGGGTGGGTCAGTGCAGGAACATGTTTGTATATTTCACTCGATATGAAGAAATGAGGCTTAGATAATGTTGATACCAATTATTGATCAAAACATACTTGGTACCGAGCCATCACTTATTAGCGCGACTGTACATATACCCAACTGGAGAGAGAATTGGTCGCCTGAACGTGTATGTGTATTGCTCGCTGGACTTTGTATTGATTCATTAACCCCTTATGTACGGGTGATGCTATTATTTCTTATATTCTAGCTATTATTAGACGACTATATGCAGCTTACGAAGGACGTCTAGTAATCGGAGAGGTGTAGTATATCTCCAGTATTTCGTTGACTATCATAAATCCTTCCTAAACAGAGTAATATCGTCAAATGATAGACATAATATAAAGAAGAGTAACTTTCCCCGTACTAACAATGTTAATTATATTTCACATTTTAAATATATACTTCCATAGAAAGTTTTGCTAAATAATGAAACAGCATGTGTGATCATCATTGCATGTAGTTCTTATATTTTATTCTCATAATCATCCACTCTTTAAGTTGTTGTCTAAATTTGGTTTGGACACGTGGAATGAATGGAAGATCAGAATTGTGTGAATAAATGGCCGACTATGAACGTAAGACTTAGATAGATGTTGGAACAGGCACTTTGGTCCGGTTTCGACATAAAGAACCTGACGACAGAGGCACGAAACAGGGTCGCCTGGAATGCCACCATTTAGGATGCAACATTGAAATCATACTCTCTGTGGATGAAGCAGTCTTTAAACTTGCATGTATGTATGTATATATATATATATATATATATATATATATATATATATATATATATATATATATATATATATATATATATATATATATATATATATGGATGTAATATTTGTTTTCGTAAAAGTTGTCTCTTCCAATGGCACATATTCTAGTCAAATCCCATCATTGTCAATGATAATTGCTTTAGTTTTGTTATATTTCTAATCAATTACAGATGCTACTCTAGTTATCTTAATTGCAGTGAGACGTACTGGACCAGTATGACTGTACTCTCACCACAATTACATAAAATAGCAAATTATATTGATCTATGAATACAACAAGAATATAGTAGTTATCACCGACAATGATCGGGTTAGTCTGGGAATACGGGTCTTCGCCCAACTCCATACGTGTTGTTTGAACATATTTTATCTGAAATATATCCCTATTATATTTAATTGTGAATCTGGTTTTGCCCACGCAGACATTAACAGTTCCGCCTTCCTCTCCTGAGGTGCACCAACCACCCATTACCTAACCCTTTCTTTCATTAACAGGCTGGTCATCTCTGCCTCCCATTTTTCCATCCAGTCTTGTGGAGAAGTGCAGGTATTTTAACAACCTTCATCAACTCCAACATTATTCTGCCCTCCTCGCTCGAGCTCATTTACTGGCGGGTCCTTTTATGGGTGGTTATTCACTCGTAAATGGCTGCTGCTGAGTGGAAGAGTTTGCCTACGTTAAAATACCTCATCTTTAAGGGGGGTCACCGGCTTTTTTATCTTTCTCTCCTCTTCTCTCTTTCCCTAGCTTGTATTCATTCGGCCCCATTCAGCCAACTGTTTTAAGACGTTTATTCCCATCCAGGTGTCGATTTCCTCCTGCGATTGCGAGCCAGCATTGTATGGAGAAATCCGGCTTCGCCAGAGACATTTTTTTATCGAAAAATTTACAAATTTAACTTTCTGTCAAAACTAAAATATATATTTGCTGGCTCGCTACCGCTCGCCAGGAAAATATTGACACCTGGATGGGGGTAAACGTCATAAAACAGTAGGCTGAATGGGGCCGAATGGATACAAGCCAAAGAGAGAGGGAGTGAAAGAGAAAAAAAGCGAGGTGGGCTCCCTTAAACTGGTTATTTGAGTTTCGTTTTGAGAAGGCCTACGCTGTCATGCTCTGGTAGTAGATCTTCCATTCAGCGTAAGTACTTGCAAGTGATTAACATTTTCTTAGTTCGGTGTAAATTATAACTGGTGATAAATATTACTCTTTTTATAAGTGTTTATCTCTAACAATTACTTCAAGGTGATAAGGCGGCACATAAATTCGAAGCCTGGCTGATTTTCCGTAACTGGTATCAGTGGGTATACATTTAGCAAGTGAAAAATAGTCTTTTAAACTGAATATTGCCCAGGTTTACCTTCACTATTTTAATTATTCCTGACCTTGTACATTTTTGACGGACCCTCAATTTAACCATAATCATATAACTAGTCACTTTGTTTAGGCATCAAGTAATCTTTCATTATCTCTATTTTCTTTTTCTTTATAAATATATATATATATATATATATATATATATATATATATATATTGTCCTCAAAACAAACTCTCCATTCGCTACAACTTCTTATCATATAATCAGCTTAAGCTCGGGTTTCTATCTAGCCAGAGCTACAAACAAGTATTTGCAAAATATTTGTCTTATGCTTCTTCCTTTTAAAGCTCCTCCACTTAACCATGCATCTACAGTATATTAGTCATATCTGTTTATGCTATGTTGCTCTATACTGTTTCACATCCCTGCATATCTATTACTGTTCTTGCTGTTTTCATGTTTAGCTATTTATTATTTTCCTACATCTACTATTATTTGTGTTGGTATGACCCTTTAATTCTACATTACCCTAATGCAAACACTACGTCTTGCATTAGAAACACAAAATAACCTGGGCAATAATGCTCTCTCTACTGTAAATAACCTGGGCAATAATGCTCTCTCTACTGTAAATAACCTGGGCAATAATGCTCTCTCTACTGTAAATAACCTGGGCAATAATGCTCTCTCTACTGTAAATAACCTGGGCAATAATGCTCTCTCTACTGTAAATAACCTGGGCAATAATGCTCTCTCTACTGTAAATAACCTGGGCAATAATGCTCTCTCTACTGTATATATATTGTTGAACAAAAAAACAAATTAACAACACATTGACAACATCTTGTCAGTCTTCCGTCTATTCAATAAGTTAACTCTGAAATTCACTCCTTCAATCAATCTTGCCTTCATCCTATTACAAAGAATGCTTTAAACTTCGTGTGTCCAGGCATATTGACCGCAAAGTACCTTGACTTTGGCTCTCTGCCACTCTTCTGGCTTTGGAGGAGACACACGTTACAGGCAACCAGCCTTTTGTCTCCTTCATGCATATAAAACATAATTAAATTAAATAGATATATAAAGAAAAACATTATTTGTATGCTCTTAACTACCACCAGCAATAGCATTCAGTGTAGGCTGTATCTCCTGGGATCAAGGGTTAATTAATCCTTTCACTCTTGGCTAGGCTGCTTAATCTTTACCTCACTCATTGGCTCTAATGTGGGAATTGTTTGTCCTCTCATATGCCGATGACACACGAGCGATTTTTACGGCAATTTTTGATGAGCCAGTTTTGTCCCGTAATATTTTGAGGCTCTTTCACATTGGAATCGGAAACTAGACTGAAGGTAGATTATGATAGGTGATTGATTTATGAATAAACTTAAATATAGAAGATACCAGACTACAATTGCCAGTAAAAATTGAAGGAGAAAGAGCTTGTGTGACATCGTCAATATACCCAGGGAAAGTTTTGAAATTCATTGTTCAGAATGATAAAAAAAATGGCATTAATTATATGATTCTAAAAGTAGTAATATGTTTGATTATTTTATGTTTATCACAACAAAATATTAAGGGGATATTTGTATTCATTTGTTTTTGGTATTTATTTATTTACTTATTTATTAGTTTCATCCCAAGAACTCCTTCAAGCTTAGAATAGTAATCCCACAACCCCCTTTCGAGATAAATGTGTGCATTTGTCGGTAGAAATTGCCCCGGCTACAGCCTGGTTCCTCCTACATTGCTGTCTCGCTATCGCTCGCCTGGAAAAAATCCGACACCTAAATGGCACGAACAGCCTTAAAATCGCCAATATAATGGAGTTAAGCATGAGGGAGAAGGGGGTACAGAAGCCCACCCATAAGCACGTTTGCATTGTTCTTGCTCCTCTGATCCTACGATTTCTCAATCTTCCCATTCTCTTGGTACTTTACTTCTGTTTTGTATTATTTTTAGGCAAAAGATTAGTAAGATTAAAAGGCTTCGTATTGCTCAATTAGGTTTTGATAATTACAAAAACATATTAGTTTGTGGTGAGTTGAGTGAATGGTTTGAGGTAAAGGTAGGTTTGCGACAGGGTTGTGTAATGTCCCCATGGCTGTTTAATATGTTTATGGATGGTGTGGTGAGGGAGGTGAAAAGGAGAACTATGGGAAGAGGATTGGGTTTAGTAGGAAAGAATGGTAGAGATTGGGAGTTGAATCAGTTGCTGTTCGCTGATGACACAGCATTGGTGGCAGATTCTGATGAGAAACTGCAGCAGGTAGTCAAAGAGTTTGGTGTGGTTTGTGGAACGAGGAAACTGAAGGTGAACGTCAATAAAAGTAAAGTAATGGTGTGTAATAGGGGAGAGCATAGGGTGAATCTAGATGTGAGGCTGGATGGGGAAATATTGGAACAAGTAGAGTGTATTAAATGTCTAGGAGGAACGATAAGCAGGAGTGGAGGTATGGAAATGGAGGTAAAACAGAGAGTGTGTGAAGGCAGGAAGGTTTTCGGAGCAATGGGAAGTATGTGGAAGACGAGAAATCTCGGAGTGAAAGTAAAAAGTGCTCTGTATCAAGGAATTGTTGTGCCAACAGTGATGTATGGGGCTGAGACATGGGCTCTGAAGAAAAAGGAGAAAAGAGGGCTGGATGTGATGGAGATGAGCTGCTTGAGGAGTATGTGTGGAGTTACTCGTAGAGACGGATTGAGGAATGAAGAGATACGTAGGAGAGTGGGGCAGCAGGAACATTTGTCAGCCAGAGTGGACAGAAGGGGGCTGAGCTGGTATGGTCATGTTGAACGAATGGGAGATGAAAGGCTTACAAAGAGAATATGTGAGTCAGGTACAAGGGGAGATAGAAGGGCAGGAAGACCCCCATTGAGATGGAGAGACTGTGTAAGAAAAGCTTTGGATGATAGAGGAATGACTATAGATCAGGCAGGGGAAGTGGTGGTGGACAGGAGTGAATGGAGAATGCTTGCGAATAGTTGAGTGAACACGTGGTCATTTGGAGTAAGGGGTCGGGCGCAAGTTAGACTAGATAATAGTCCATCAGGCGCCTGGCCCGGGGAGACGATTAATATGAAGGGTGCGCCTGGAAGTGTGGTGGGAGGGCTTGTGGCTTTAGCTCCGCTGCATGTCTGCCTGCCGAGATCGGAACCTCTCCGGGTGGGCGGGGGCCGGGGGAGTGCTGGAGCGACCTAGGTGACCCTGGTATCTGGGTCTTTTCCTGGGTGACCTAGATGTGTGTGTGAATTTGTGTTTATTTTCTGTGTTTATTCGTTGTTTTATGTTGTTTTTGTGTTTTTCCCTGTTCTTGCTCTGTCTTAAGTCGGCTACCCCCATAATGGGGATTGGGCCTGAGCATATAGATAGATAGATAGATATTACATATGCTATCAAAATTAGATACGAACCTAAAATTGTTGCATTTGTAAAATGTGTACATTAGGAATATGGTGGATTTTAGTAATGTTAAATATATGCAAACACAAACTCCTATCACATGGGTAATTCCCGGGATCTGTCCTGGACTAAGTGTTGTGCATCAACGACTTTGGCTTTGGCCTGCTGAATATAATTTCTGCGTTTGTAAATGTTATTAAATTAGAAGTAATTATGAGAAAACTTGAAATTATTAAGCAACTCCGCTTGAAGCTTATTTGACTGAGTGAGTGAATGGGCTGAGGCATGACAGATGTCGCTAAGCTCCCTCAATCAATATTTCCTTTATCCTATGACTTAGACTGCTTTCAACTTCGTGTGTCCAGCCATTTTAACCCCAACGACCCTTGAATTTGGGTATCTGTCCCTCTTTTGGCTTTGGGGGAGACAGACACTCGTTACAGGTAGCCTTCCTTCTGTCCACTCATACACATAAAAAAGACAGAATTTAAGCTTGGGTTACTATTCTATTCCTTCAAAAAGGAGAAAGCTAAGAGGACAGATTGAAAACACTTGGCCTCTTTTTTGTACAGAAATGTGCATACTATGCATCCAACTGTTTTACTCAAAAGTCTTTATTACTAACTAGGTTAGACAATAATTATAACCTTATGAGAACAACACTCAAAATCTGGGATAATTAGACATGGAGACACTTACTTATTATGAATATACACTCCTTATTCACATATACAGTCAATTCTGCCTGGATCTCATTTTTTGTTTTCAGAGGTTAGATGTATTTTGTTTACTAGGCCAGATTAACCCCTTCTGTACCGGCGACGTGTTATTTGTTTGAGTTCAGCTACATTTAGAGGATTATATGAAACTTAGGAGGGATATATGATAGCTAAAAGGATTAATTGAGATAGTCTGTAGCCTTTCAATTAAGCTGCAAAAATCTTCTAAATATAGCTGGAATAAAATTAAGAAGACATCGCCGGTACAGAAGGAGTTAAGAGAAAAGTAGACAGTGTTTTGCATTCTTCAGTATGAGTGCCTTGTACTGTATATTGCACTGGAAGTGGACTGCAAGGTCTTTTGGGATACTAAAAATGCCTTTTTATCTCCTTTTATCTCTCTTTCTCTCTAGCTGGACATATTATCATGCAGGAGAGGTCCGGCTGGGTCAAAGGTCACTCCGGCCGGTGGGCAGCAGGGGCACTTGTTCTGCCCCTCACTCTGAATACCTCTCCCCTCCCTATCATCAATCCTACCCTCCTATTCCAAACTACCCTCTCCCCACCTGCCTTCCCTCTCATCTTACCCTCGCAGTAGCTAACCTAAACTCCCAATCTTCCACGGCTACCTCGCCTACCGTTCCCTCCTCCCACTCCGACTACCTCCCCTTCCCTTCCCTTCCCTCCCCTTCTCTCCTCCCATTCCAACTACCTCCCCTTCACTTTCCTCCTCCCACTCCAACTATATCCCTTTCCCTTCCCTTCCCTCCTCCTACTCCAACTATCCCTTTCCTTCCCTTTACTCCGACTATCCCTCCTCTTCCCTTCTTCCTCCCACTCCAACTACCTCCCCTACCCTCCCCTCCTCTTCCCTTTCCTCCTCCCACTCCCACTACCTCCCCTCCCCTCCTCTTCCCTTCCCTCCTCTTCCCTTCCCTCCCCTCCTCCCTCTTCCACTCCCACTACCTCCCCTCTACTTCCCCTCCCTCCAACCACTCCCAATACCTCACCTCCCCCCCCCCCCACCCTTACCTTCCCTCCTCCCTCTCCCACAACCTCCCCTACCCCTCCCCTCCCTCCAACCACTCCGACCATCCCACCCATCCATCCATCCCTTACCCTCTGCCCTCACTGCATTCCTATCCGTGTTTCCCTTCCATTTGCCGTGTGTTATGTTGACGTTTACTAACAATAGTATATCGTGGAACACAGCCTCCTCCACGGCAGACTTAACCCTTTCAGTTGCATGGCGACTTTCCCATTATATGCTTGCTATATGTTGTTTCTATGTAGCCTGGGAGGGACCTCTAGCGATTATTGGACAAAAGAGATCTCAATTAACTCTCTCACTGCCATAGATACTTTCAGCTGACAATTAATGTTTTTGATACAAGCAAAGATATAAGATAGAACGCGTCACAACTACCATGCCACCCCTAACAAACATTTATCCTGTAAGAATTCTTTGCATGTCCTACTATCTCTAAGCTCCATCCATGGTGACCTTTCCTACAAACATTCTCTGACATCTTTCCTGACAACGAATACCAACCTTTCACTAAAACATTACGCTTTCCATAATCCAGTTGGGTCGAGTACATGATTAGATTGATATCCAAAATTCGAAAATGGATAGTAATCGTGATCGTGTATTCAACCTTTAACTGTGTTGGTGGTGTAATGGTTTAGATGCTTATGTTCTGGGTGTGGTGTACCGAATTCGAATCCCAGGAGGACCATATGCTTTCATTAGTTTATTAAATTGCATTTGGGTTTGTAATTGATGATTATTGTTAAGAACGCGGTGTTACTTAATCTATCCATTGTATCCTACCCTCCTATTCCAGCTACCCCATTCCTTCCATCCCTCCTTCTATACTTCCTTTATTACTGCTGCTCTTCTTTGCCTCCCTTCCTCTTCCAATTGACTACTTGTGAGTTTCATTGTATATTAGCAACTTGGAGTTTTATACATCGATATTTAGCAGAATAACTAGCTATAATACGGTTAAGTAATCATGTAAATACATGAAACCAAATTCAACATACTATTTATCCATCAGAAACTCACATAATTACTGTATTTGTGTTTAATATCGATGTTTACAAGCCAAACTTTCTTATAGCCTGAAACTCTCAAGTGGCCAGTGCTTCACTGTTCACTCCCTCTGTCGCCGCCTTGACGGGGATGGGCCAGTTTTGTAGACCCCCTTTTCCCTTGTATTTAGCTCCATTAGTTTGTCGATTTTAAAAACTTCCCCCACATTCTTGTCAATAATAAGACCTTAGTGCCATATCTAGGTGCCGATTTTGTCCTGGCGAACGATAGCGAGCCTGTAATTTGAGAGGAACCGAACTACAGCCGGGACAATTTTCTACCGAAAAAATTTACACATTTGTCATGAAAGGGGGTCTAGGGGGCGTCTTTTTAAGCTTGATGGAGGTCTAGCGAGGAAACTAAAAAAATAATGTATACATAAATAAACCGACCAAAATGTTAACCCTATCCCCTGTAACTACCCTCCTTCGGTTTCTATCCCTCCATCTGTGCCTTTATCTCTAATTTCCTTTCCGGCCGTTCCATAGCCGCGGTTGTGGACGGCCATTGTTCACTTCCTCACCCTATAAACTCCGGTGTTCCTCAGGGCTCTGTCCTATCTCCTATTCTCTTTCTAATTTTTATAAATGATATCCTCAATTGTACCTCAATTCCCATCCATTCATACGCAGACGACTCAACCTTACACTACTCCATTAGTTTTTCAGAACGCCCCAGCCAGCATTCCCTCAACGACAAACATAACGAAGCCATAGAACTCTTAAATTCTGATCTAACTACTATCTCCAATTGGGGCAGAGAAAACCTTGTTACCTTTAATGCTTCCAAAACCCAATTTCTCCATCTATCTACCTGTAAGGAACTCCCAGCAGACTATCCCTTATTCTTCAACAATACTAAAATCAATCCTTCATCTTCTCTCAATATTCTTGGTGTCTCTTTTTCTTCCTCTCTCAGTTGGAAGGACTATATTACCAGTCTTGCTAAGGCAGCAACCCAGAAGCTGGGTGTGCTCAACCGCCTTAGGGGTTTCTTTTCCCCTGCACAGCTTCTTGCTCTGTACAGGGGCATAGTGCGTCCTTGTATTGAGTATTGTTCACATGTGTGGTGAGGTTCCTCTCACACCACTCTCCTAGACAAAGTTAAAAGGAAGGCCTTTCGTATCATTAACTCCCGTCCACTCACCAACTCTCTGCAATCTCTCTCTCTCCGCCGCAATGTTGCATCTCTCTTGCTATATTATCGCTACTATAATAATCAGCGTTCCTCAGAGCTTTCCCAGTGTATAACACCTCCTTTACGTAGGGCACGTGGTACCCGTCTTGCAACTCAATCCCACCCCTACTCTGTGCAACTCTCCAACCCAAGAGTGAAACGTAACTCTCAAACTTTCTTCTACTCAACAGCTGAGCTCTGGAACTCTCTCCCAGAATCAGTCTTTCCCTCTTCCTATGACTTAAATTGTTTCAAACTCCGTGTGTCCCGGCATTTTGGCTCGAACGTCCCTTGATTTTGGCCCTGTCACTCTTTCAACTATGGGGGAGGCACTCGCTATAGGCAGTTCTGCCTTTAGCCTCTCTCAATCACATAGAAAAAAAAAATCCTTGTTCCAATTTATCCTTCCTTCAGTTGTCAATGCAGTACAGTCGGCCTAATAAGTGGTGTGTCGGCACCAATTAAGTTTTGATCAATAATTGGTATCACATAATTTATATTTACACAAGATTTCTTCTTTTTTGAGTGAGATATACAACCATGTTCCTACACTTACCCACCCTATTCAACATCTGACAGACATTAATGCGGCACAAAGCGAACCAAACGTAATGACAGCTGAGACATGACTTATTAGCGCCACTGTACCTCCTCCCATGTCACTTCACTTCTCTACATCTCTATACCTGCCACCTTCACCCTGATGGCTCATCAATCCAGCTGAATGGTTGTCCGTCATATCTCCTATCGCTAGTCAGGATCTTGTATTCGTTCAAGCCCTTCCCTCTCATGATCGCTTCAGGTACTGTTGCTCAATATGTTCTGTTCCTCTCCGTTAGCTTATACATGGAAATATAATGTGCATGATTGAATTATTACGAGTGTAGTATCTTATCCAGTGGTTAACTCATCTGACTAGTCAACTTACAATTAAATTGATCTACACTGGCAATGCATTCATGCTAATTATAACATCATAAATAAGATCACAATGAATAACAGAACTTATGTAGGCAACTGTAAATAGTACATTGCTAATCCACGGGATATACGGTACTCTTCCTCCACAATTACATGTAACTTCTTTGTATGCATATAACTAAAATACCTTTGGCTACAGAAATGTATATTAGTTTGCATTCTAATTTGATGATATAATATTATTATGTAATGTTGCAGGACACTCACCACATATAAATTTACACCCTACGCACAGAGGATAAGAGGGCCAATCATGGGAGACATGATATGAAAAGAAAATTGCAAACATAATTTTCAATTACTTCTATTCATACAATTTATCTTCGTAATTAATGGTGAACATATACGGTATATATATATATACAGTACTCTTCCTCCACTTCCATGTAACTTCTTTGTATGCATATAACTAAAATACCTTCGGTTACATAAACTTAAATTAGTTCGCATTCTAGTTTGATAATAATTATACTGTAATAGTATTATATTATGTTGCAGGACACGCAGAGGATCATGGGGGACATGATATGAAAAGAAAATTGCGAACATAATTTTCAATTACTTTTATTCATACAATTTATCATCGTAATTAATGGTGAACATATATACAGAAAATATGATTTGCATTGAATACCATTCCCACTTGAATAAATGAACACTCTTCCCTTACATCAATATTTATAAAGTAATAATATAATTACTTTCCTTTTTCTCAGGTTTTAAAGATTTTCTTTAATCAACACCCGCGTCTGCCACATACCAAAGTGAAAATTTCACTCTGAATACTTTCTATTTCCTCGGTTGGAATCTCGGGTCAAATGCCTGATAAACCATGAGTTAACTTCATTATACGAACGTAGCCGCGGTAAAGGAGACAATAAATCTCTTACATTAAGTTCTCTCTATTCACCCCGAGATAATATCGGCCTTCCCCAGCCTTTTACAACAGGGCAAGAGGCCGCCTTTCCCGCCTAAGATGGCCACAGGTCACTAAATCCGCCAAAGGTTAAGAATTTAGGGTTGTAGGTTGTAAGAAGATGGGAAGGGGTTCTGCTCGAAATGACGTCACCGGTAGCCTTATATAGTATATACTGAGCTTCTCTCTCTCTCTCTCTCTATATATATATATATATATATATATATATATAAATATATATATATATATATATATATATATATAAGGTCATGCACTAGTAACAAGCTACTGATACATATGAAATTATTATCATTCCCTAGATTGGCATAAGCAGAAGTCGACCTTTACTTATAGTAGTGAAGCAGATAAGTGAAACAATCGTTCAAATGGTGATGCAAGCATGAAATTTGGTACAGGTATTCTTCAAAGCTCACTTTCAAAGCACATACCGCTGGCCACGCAAAAATTCAATATGGCGACCATTTTTCAAGATGGCCGACACATCTGACTGAGCCCTAGTGTTATGGGTCAGTTAATTGAAAGAAAAAAGACATGAATACTGTCCAATCCATGTTGTTTTGGCTCTAACGTGATAAGTGAAGGTAATTTTGTCCAAAGCTGTTGCATATTAGACTTTAACTAAGATGGCGTCCAAGATGGCCGCCATTAACCCGAGGAGGCCGGATTTTTTTGGCGATTTTCGGTAGTGTTTATGGCTTAATAGCTAATCAAAGAATAAAGATAGAGAAATGAGTCATAAACCACATGAGAGAGGTCACTTTAAGCTTTTGTCTCGTAAACAAATTCAGCTCCATAGGCCCAGTAGTTACTGAGATATTGCTTGTTTTCGTGAGGTAACTTTTCCGTGATTTTCCGTGTTTACGCACCTTTGCCATAGTGAAATTTCCTTAAACCCATTGTGTTGACATCACGGTAGTTTCGGTGATATTGGAACTCGGTGAAAATTACCGCAAAAGTACCGTGACGTCATACAAGTAAATAGCAGCCATCAGCAGGCTATTTAAAGGCTATGTAAAGCCGTGCTATTTGAGTAGTGTATCGGCCTTCTGGGGTTAAAGACAAATTTTGTGATATCTTGGCTATTAGTAGAGCTAGACAAATGGTTTTTCATCTAATCCTACATTTTTGAGGTCAGAGAATTAGGAAGACTTGTCACATTATTAACTCGTCAGGGTCATAAGTAACTAGACAAAGTGAAGGAAGATTATATCGTAGGAAACGGCCTAATTCACACCATTTATACATATCCATTGAGTACAAATCTATCTATCTATCTATTGCCTGACGCCGTGATCCCCGAAGGGGTGGCCACGAACGAACCGCCCCCATGCACCTCTGTCCCCAGTCAGTCGACGCCCCTCCCCCCAACCAGCACCGCCTTCGTTCATGTAGTTCCTCACTCCATCCTTCCACCTCATATTTGGTCTACCTCTCCCCCTCTGTCCCTCCACCTCGCTCTCGTACACCCTCTTTAGTCATTCTCTCGCTTTCCATACGTTCCATATGGCCGAACCATCTCAAGTTGTTCCTTTTCACACTTTCCAGCACATCTACCTCCACACCACACCTCCTTCTTACTTCCTCATTAGTCTGTCTATTCCTCCATGTAACTCCGCACGCACTCCTTAAGTAATTCATTTCCACTGCTCTCACTCTTGGTCTGAGTCTCTCAACCAACGTCCATGCTTCGCTTCCGTAAGTCAGTGTCGGGATTACCACACTGTCATGCAAGGACTTCTTCACTTCCATACTGACCACCCTATTTCTTGTTACTGCTTTTAGCGTTCCTACAACCCTCTTCCCCTGTTGTACCCTCTCCCGCACCTCTTCATCCATAGTCCCATCTTTACTCAACACACTGCCCAGATACTTAAAAGAGTGGACGATCTCCATAGCCTGACCGTTCAGCTTCACCTCACACTCTGTGACTTCACCCCTTTCGAAGACCATAACCTTGCTCTTCCCCGTATTTACCTTCAAATTCCGTTTTTCGCACACTGTTCCAAACTCATTTACCAGACCCTGCAACTCCCATTCATTATCACTCATCAGAACTGTATCATCCGCAAACAGCAGTATAGGTAGCTTCCACTCAATTCCCTCCCTTTTCAGCGATACACCAAATAACATTAGTAAAAATACCATAGAATCAAAGACTCACACCTCACATTTGCAAGTGCACAGAGCTGTACAGGAGAGACCCAGCCTGTAGCACTTGCACCTGCCACGACAGTCTGATTTACAGCCACATTTGGTCAGCTGTTCGCAACTCTTGGCTATGGGGGAGTTGGCTGTCCAGAAGACGTGCCATTCTTCACCAACCTTCTGCCATCCCCAGTCAATAGGACTCTCTGCTTCTGGTTGACACTTTGTTGCTTGGGCCCAAACACAACCAGCCTGGAAGGCAACTCGTCTAGTGTGCTGAAGCCGAGCTGCTCTTGTTGGTGGAATGGCCTCATAAGGCCTCTCTTTTCTGGCAAACATGTCAAGCCTGGCCTCATCCACAGTGGTAGCAGTGCTGGACCTGTCATACATCAGTATGAGAAACCTCTCCAGTATCTCCAGGTCACCATCTTCCACTGTAAGAGGGTACTGGCTCAGCTTGGAGAAGACAGGGGAGGCCTCTGGACAAACATCCCATGTCTGCCAGGCAGTTTTCTTTCCCTTGTTATGGAAGGCTGAAACAGTGTCACACCCTGTGAAGGCATGAAAGAATAACATGCCTTTAGCCTTCTCCTGCCCCATACAGCGATACAGGCCATGCACACTGATCCAGCGCCGGCTTTGACCGTGACCAAATGCCACCCATAACTGCTATAGCCCCAAACTCTGAAGGGCTGGAAAGGCACTCACTGCAATGACCACAACATCTGTATCATTTGCCTTGACCATGACGGCTTTGCTCCCATGTTCTGCAGCATATTTGGCATGCACAAAGATGCGGCTGTCAGCTTCCTCATGAGAGCACTTGTCCAGTCCTTGAAGACCAGTTTCATGAGTGCTGAGGACTGCATATCCCTTTGTGACAATTACCAAGTTTGGTGCAGACATTTGGGCAACCCTGTCTGCCAGGAACTGGAACAACTCTGTCTTGTTGTGATTATGCCTAAGGAAGTTACACCAATTGGATGGAATGATGTTCTTGTTTGTCACCTTGCGTCTTCCTCCCTGGCCACGTTGAGACCTGGTCTCGGCTTTGAGGCTGGATGGATCATTCACCCAGTGCCATTTAAGTCCCGTGTGATCTGTACACCATCCAGGTAAGTACATGAGCAAGTCATGTATAGCCCCCTTACCCTTGGCTCGGCTCTCCCGCGCTGGCACACCCTGTCAATTCAGGTGCGGCTATCTAACTCTATCTACTAACTACCAACTACTGTCTAGTAGCTAATTGATATGGGGCTGTTAGAAAGCATTTGGGACACTAAATTAAACTACACTACAACTTATAGTATAGTACAGTAAAATAAGCTGACACTGAACCCCATGCTGAGTTGCACAGCAGCGATGTTACCAGTGTGCCCTGGTTGTGTGTTGACATCACTCTATTATATTTGCAAGATCTCATCACTACCTCAGTCCTTACTAACAAATGTGAAAATGGCTCCATTGGATTATCTGACCCAAAGAATGTATGTGCACACCAAAAATCATGTATGGTCAGTAGTTGCTTAGATATGAACATATGAAATTAATGGACGCCATCTTGGATGCCATTCTAAAATTCCAATTATAGACTATGACAATGATTAAAACAGTGCTTCTCATTAATCTGGTTAGCAAGAAACAGTTGTCTCTTAAAATGTTCACCAGGTAATAATTAAAAAAAAATTAAGCAATATATGGTCAGGCACGGCAGCAATCTTGAAAAATGACCGCCATCTTGGATTTTCGCGTGGCCAGCGGTATTTCTGAGAAGAATGGACCTTGAAGGGTACATGTACCAAATTTCATGCTTGCATCACCATTTGAACGATTTTCCTGAAATTTGCAGTTATCTGCTCCACTATAGATAATTATCGATATGTTGAAGCTGATATTCGTATTAGGATTTATTGCTTACATTTCAGAGATTAGCCCTTTGAGGATATTGACGCTTTTCGACAGTTTATTCTGGCTATCATTTGACGATTTTATACATATCATGAAGGGTATGGATGAAGAAGTGCGGGAGAGGGTGCAACAGGGGAAGAGGGTTGTAGGAACGTTGAAAGCAGTAACAAAAAATTGGGTGGTCAGTATGGAAGTGAAGAAATCCTTGCATGACAGTGTGGTAATCCCGACACTGACTTACGGAAGCGAAGCATGGACGTTGGTGGAGAAACTCAAATCAAGAGTGACAGGGGCGGAAATGAGTTACTTGAGAAGTGCGTGCGGAGTTACATGGAGGGATAGACAGACGAATGAGGAAGTAAAAAGGAGGTGTGGTGTGAAGGTAGATGCGCTGGAAAGTGAGAAAAGGAACACCTTGAGATGGTTCGGCCATATGGAACGTTTGGGAAGCGAGAGAATAACTAAGACGGTGTACGAGAGCGAGGTGGAAGGACAGAGAGGGAGAGGTAAACTGAAAGAGAGGTGGAAGGACGGAGTTAAGAAGTATATGGATAAAGGCGATGCTGGTTCGAAAGAGGAGCGTCGACTGACTGAAGACAGAGGTGCATGGGGGTGCTTCGTTCGTGACCACCCATTCGGGGATCACGGCGTCAGGCAATACACTAGATAGATGGGAGTCTGAGGGTTGATTGTACCCATGTTTACTTCTGTAACTCCAGCAGATCCGTTCTAAACTGTATAAATTCGTCTAATACTAGCTAGAATAATCTGTTAAATGTGTCATAATCCTCATGGGGATAGCAAGTATGTTTACATTGTGCAGTTTATGCCAGATAAATTAATTGCTGGAGAATGTAAATCCTTTTAACAATTGCACGACATAAAAGATATCTACCTCCCCTATCTAGCATATAAACGCTATGTACGCTTGTTCTTTAACCCTCTCCGACATATGACGCGATTTTGAGCCTATTAGGGATACTTTAAAGCCTTTGTTACCATCAGGGGTATTTAGAAACCTTTAGTTTAGTTACTTCAACCTCTGTCTTTGAGTTAGCTGTGGGCAGGAAACTAATTTTGGAGAGGTAATTATAAGAGTGAGAGAACTCTATTTTTTATTGCTAATCCGGCAACCTCTGCGACTTATGAGTCTCAATGGGTTAAAGGGGTTATCTAAGACCAGCATATAAAGAAGATGTTGTCAGCGTTTACGAGCGTACACTACAGAAGCCTTTACCTGCAGACGGGGTAGTGGACTCAGATAGTTATTACAGATACTTTTTTACAGTTTCTAACCTTTTACCCAATGTATATAAATTATCATCATGTATAATCTACTCAAAGGATCGCTAATATGTCGTCTATCTGAATTGTAAAGTTGCATTTCAAATTAATGATTCTGTGTGAAGCTAGTTTCTATTTATGCATTCATTGTTTGTTTCCTACGTAGACCTCCATCAAGTTTAAAGAAACATCCCAAAATCCCCCTTCGAGATAAATATGTGTATTTTTCTACCGAAAATTCCCCTGCAAATGACTGGTTCCTCCTATATTGCATGCTCACAATTGCTTGCCAGGAAAAAAATCGTCACATGAAAGGCTGAAAAGTCTCAGGAAAGCCAAATTAATGTGGCAAACGTCTTGATATCTCAAAAACTATCGGGGCTAAATATGAGGGAGAAGGGAGATTAGAATATAAATACCCTTAACCACGCCATGCAAGATACAACGATACTGTTTTTAGCTTGCTTTGGCTAACATTTATACTTAGCTATGGAAAGATGTCTAGAAATCAAAGGTTTGAACTCTGGCTCATTGAACCTCTCGACTCACAGATAGATAGATAGATAGATAGATAGACAGTCAGTCAGTCAGTCAGTCATTTCTTTAATTCATAAAACAAACTATACATAGTAACTTTTTACATATTTACAGATACAATTAAAATTAACTGTAAACATTACTGCATTGTTGTTTCGTGATTTTGAACGTACATAATTTTTGACTTCATGCTTCAATGTCATTGTCTCTTAATCAATTGATACTCTATATTGAATTTAAAATAGTATTTAGTTCATTAGTTAAAATAAAACTATTAGCTACATCCACTAAACTGTTTTCAAGAAATGTACAAAGATGGGCAATCATTCTATTTGCAAATCATATTTAATTCTAGTTCATCAAAGGGTTGAAAGTCATTAGTGCAGCAAGTTGACAAGCTTGATGGTACTTTCTCAGTATTTTTGTCCTAAAATTTTCTTGATTGATAGATAGATAAATAGATAAGTAGATAGATAGATAGATAGATAGATACGTAGATAGATAGATAGATAGAGAGAGAGAGAGTATTGACCACAGGAATTACATATACAGTATACAATAGTTAATTACATTCAAATATCATAATCAGTTGAATTCAGGTCGTTTCAAAATGTCATAAAATAGTCTAATTTAAAAATATGTCATATTGGTGAAGGGGTTAAGAGGGAGCGGTGGCCGCGCTGTAACCAGAGACACGGCAAGGGGCGATAAGCCAAGTGCAAAGGCCAGGGAGGAGGGTGAGAGAGAGAGAGAGAGAGAGAGAGAGAGAGAGAGAGAGAGGGGTACAGTCAGGAGCACAATTTCTTTACAACCTTCCCTACTCCCACTTTATTTCCTTTATATTTAGTCAAGTGGAACTACTACTAATTCCATTTGAACCTTGTTTGCTTTTAGGTGCGTTATGGGGAGATTTTTATGTATTTAATTATTTATTTATTTATATCATTATTTTTGTTACCTCCCTATAATTCCAACAAGCATAAAACAAAACAAAAAACCTTCAAGATAAATTTGTGTATTTCTCCTCCTAACTTGCAGGCTCGCTATGCACATAAATGGAACGAAAGGTCTTACAATCGCCAAACTAATTTGGGAGAATGTATTAAAATCTCAAAACTAATGAGAATATATATAACTATATCTATTTATACAGGTATATACTGTATATATATATATATATATATATATATATATATATATATATGTGTGTGTGTGTGTGTCGGGTGAGTGGTAAGGTGAGTGTGAGGTTTTCCAGTTGAAGTATCGTTAGGAGGGCCCGCCGCATGTGAGGTAACAACAAAAGTGTAATAAGTAAAACTTGAGCTATACTTATCCTTACCAGTACGGAGTTCAATTACACACACACACACACACACACACACACACACACACACACACACCTCCCCGTGGCGTAACTGATAGCGCGTCTGGCTCACAACCAGAAGGTCCCGGGTTCGAGACCCGGGCGGGAAAGAGACATTTGGGCAAGTCTCCTAACGGTGTAGCCTCTGTTCACCTAGCAGTATAAATAGGAACCTGGTATAAGTGGACGAAGTTGTGACGTCCCATCTGGGGTTGGTGATCGGTTACAAGATGAGATGGGTATCGTACTGGTCAACCTAAGCTACTGGTCAACCTAAGCCTTCGGGTGAGACTGGTACCGTAGTGAGAATGGTACCGTACAGATTAACCCTAAGCCTTCGTTTCCAAATGTCACCAATTGGCTAAAATACAGACTACACACACATCCACAGCCATTCCAACGATACATTAACACTTAACATGCATTTCACGCAATACATTCCCAGTTAAGGAGGCGCGATAATAATAAGTTTAGCTCGCATTGCGTGGATTCCCCTTGACGAACAAGCAAGTGAAGTGAATTACACACACACACACACACACACACACACACACACACACACACACTCTTACATGACTTAATGACAACGCACAGCCAACCTGAAAAGCGACCGAGATTTTAGCACAGCTGACCCTTTCCATTCCTAGAACATCACACACCACCAGCTGAGCCTTGGATTCTTGCCACCCAGGAGACTCATCTGCTGGCCTCCCATCATAATTACTTTCCTATTCCCCACCATGAGGCAGCTGAGCCATCCATAAGCATTGAACTTAAGGGGAGGCAGTTGTTTTTCTAGTCCTTCTCCTCCCTCATGTTTAGCCCTATTTGTTATGAGATTTCAAGACATTCGCCCCATTACTTTGGCGATGTACAGACCTTTCGCCCCATTGCTTTGCCAATATTAAGACCTTTCGTGCCATTGAGGGGTCGATTATTTTCCTGGCGAGCGATAGCGAGCCTGTATTTGAAGAGGAATCGGCCTTCGGCCGGGACATTTTTCTACCGAAAAATTTACAAATTTATGTCGAAGGTGGGTCTTGTGGGTGTTTTTTTAAGTTTGATTAAGGTTTAGAGAGCAAACTAAACCCCCTCCTTAAACCATTGAGCCGAACCAGTAAATTATGCTGCACAATACCGTCTGAGCTCCCTTAAAGTTTGTATAGACAGTATGCTGTCCCTTTGCCTATTTAACATCACGAACCATTGTGTGATAGTGGGAAAGAATGGGTGTTATACCTTTCAATATATTGGTATATTTTATTCAGGATAGGAAGGACCCCTAGTAATCAGAGGAATAAAGTGTATCTCAATTTCCCCTTTTACCCCAGACATCCCTTCTAAACTAATCCGAATGAAATGCAGGAAGGTGTTATAATAGGTTCTAAGCACGTAATGCAGGAAGGTGTTATAATAGGTTCTAAGCACGTAATGCAGGAAGGTGTTATAATAGGTTCTAAGCACGTAATGCAGGAAGGTGTTATAATAGGTTCTAAGCACGTAATGCAGGAAGGTGTTATAATAGGTTCTAAGCACGTAATGCAGGAAGGTGTTATAATAGGTTCTAAGCACGTAATGCAGGAAGGTGTTATAATAGGTTCTAAGCACGTAATGCAGGAAGGTGTTATAATAGGTTCAAAGCACGTAATGCAGGAAGGTGTTATAATAGGTTCTAAGCACGTAATGCAGGAAGGTGTTATAATAGGTTCTAAGCACGTAATGCAGGAAGGTGTTATAATAGGTTCTAAGCACGTAATGCAGGAAGGTGTTATAATAGGTTCTAAGCACGTAATGCAGGAAGGTGTTATAATAGGTTCTAAGCACGTAATCGGTCGTCTTTTTATATTAATATTCAAGGAATTCATAAAACAACAAAATACTCATTATGAGGATTGCAGCATAATGACTGTACATTATCGTAAACAACTTTTTGTAAACGTTTCTAACATTCAAAAGATCTCTGGACGGTGGTGGGAGCCTCTGGGAAATGAGTGTAGGAGTGTCTATAGGACGAGAGTTGTGGGCTGGATATGAGTGTAGGAGTGTCTATAGGACGAGAGTTGTGGGCTGGATATGAGTGTAGGAGTGTCTATAGAACGAGAGTTGTGGGCTGGATATGAGTGTAGGAGTATCTATAGGACGAGAGTTGTGGGCTGGATATGAGTGTAGGAGTGTCTATAGGACGAGAGTTGTGGGCTGGATATGAGTGTAGGAGTGTCTATAGAACGAGAGTTGTAGGCTGGATATGAGTGTAGGAGTATCTATAGGACGAGAGTTGTGGGCTGGATATGAGTGTAGGAGTGTCTATAGGACGAGAGTTGTGGGCTGGATATGAGTGTAGGAGTGTCTATAGGACGAGAGTTGTGGGCTGGATATGAGTGTAGGAGTGTCTATAGGACGAGAGTTGTGGGCTGGATATGAGTGTAGGAGTGTCTATAGGACGAGAGTTGTGGGCTGGATATGAGTGTAGGAGTGTCTATAGGACGAGAGTTGTGGGCTGGATATGAGTGTAGGAGTGTCTATAGGACGAGAGTTGTGGGCTGGATATGAGTGTAGGAGTGTCTATAGGACGAGAGTTGTGGGCTGGATATGAGTGTAGGAGTGTCTATAGGACGAGAGTTGTGGGCTGGATATGAGTGCAGGAGTGTCTATAGGACGAGAGTTGTGGGCTGGATATGAGTGTAGGAGTGTCTATAGAACGAGAGTTGTAGGCTGGATATGAGTGTAGGAGTATCTATAGGACGAGAGTTGTGGGCTGGATATGAGTGTAGGAGTGTCTATAGGACGAGAGTTGTGGGCTGGATATGAGTGTAGGAGTGTCTATAGGACGAGAGTTGTGGGCTGGATATGAGTGTAGGAGTGTCTATAGGACGAGAGTTGTGGGCTGGATATGAGTGTAGGAGTGTCTATAGGACGAGAGTTGTGGGCTGGATATGAGTGTAGGAGTGTCTATAGGACGAGAGTTGTGGGCTGGATATGAGTGTAGGAGTGTCTATAGGACGAGAGTTGTGGGCTGGATATGAGTGTAGGAGTGTCTATAGGACGAGAGTTGTGGGCTGGATATGAGTGCAGGAGTGTCTATAGGACGAGAGTTGTGGGCTGGATATGAGTGTAGGAGTGTCTATAGAACGAGAGTTGTAGGCTGGATATGAGTGTAGGAGTATCTATAGGACGAGAGTTGTGGGCTGGATATGAGTGTAGGAGTGTCTATAGGACGAGAGTTGTGGGCTGGATATGAGTGTAGGAGTGTCTATAGGACGAGAGTTGTGGGCTGGATATGAGTGTAGGAGTGTCTATAGGACGAGAGTTGTGGGCTGGATATGAGTGTAGGAGTGTCTATAGGACGAGAGTTGTGGGCTGGATATGAGTGTAGGAGTGTCTATAGGACGAGAGTTGTGGGCTGGATATGAGTGCAGGAGTGTCTATAGGACGAGAGTTGTGGGCTGGATATGAGTGTAGGAGTGTCTATAGAACGAGAGTTGTAGGCTGGATATGAGTGTAGGAGTATCTATAGGACGAGAGTTGTGGGCTGGATATGAGTGTAGGAGTGTCTATAGGACGAGAGTTGTGGGCTGGATATGAGTGTAGGAGTGTCTATAGGACGAGAGTTGTGGGCTGGATATGAGTGTAGGAGTGTCTATAGGACGAGAGTTGTGGGCTGGATATGAGTGTAGGAGTGTCTATAGGACGAGGGTTGTGGGCTGGATATGAGTGTAGGAGTGTCTATAGGACGAGAGTTGTGGGCTGGATAGGAGTGTAGGAGTGTCTATAGGACGAGAGTTGTGGGCTGTCTATGAGTGTAGGAGTGTCTATAGGACGAGAGTTGTGGGCTGGATATATCAGAGTAAGGAAAACTACTTCCGGGTCTGTTCTCTCGCCGCCTCCACCGCCACCAACCCTCACCAGCAGCAGCACCGCCATCCATCACACGGGTGGACGGTATCGGTGGCAGGATCACAGGTAATTGTCGCCAGTAGAGTTCACCGCGGCATATCTTAGGGTTAGGCCCTCATACCACGCATGCTCCTGTAAAGCCCACTACCTCACGCTCAACCTTCATGTTTTCAGTCTGCTTTATCTATATTCATAAACCTTACTTACACAATGAGCCCGAGAACTTTCAGTCTTCTACTGTACTTCTCACTTCTCATCTTGTTCTTCCTCTGTCCAATTACTCTTCTTTCCTTTTTTATTCCAGCCAATGAAGCAACTTGGTTGAGCCAGAGAACTTTCAGTCGTCCACTGTACTTCTCACTTCTTCGCTTGTTCTTCCTCTGTCCAATTGCTCTTCGTTCCTACTTTACTCCAGCCTGCATCTGTTCTGGTAGTCAGACCCGACAAGTTGGTGAGTGAACTAAATTATATTCTATTCTAGTCTACATACTCAGGTACAGTCCCCACTTTTCCTTTTCTTTTCCGTCTTCTCCGTTTGTTTTCTTTTTTGGGGGGAGGCCGACTCAAGACAGAGCCAGAATAGGGACAACACAACAGAAAACAATGAACACACAAAAACAAAATACAAATTCACACACATCTACAGTAGGTCATCTATTTAGTTCACACACACACACACACACAGATGTGTGAACTAAATAGAAAAACAAATTAAAGCCTTAAAAATCTTTGTGCTAGGTAGTTCTTCATATATGAGCACCCAATTCATTAATTTGGTTTCACCTTGGCATAGACGACGCCTTTCTTACATGTTTAGGAATACAGGCCAGATATATGTATGTGGTCCTATTATATCAAATCTGGTGACAGGCATAATGCTGCTTGCTATGGCTTCATCAAATTTAGACTCTATTATTAATACCTCAACTTGTACCGTTGTAAGTATTCAATGTAGTTTTGACGGTTTATAATATACCAAAAATATGAAAATATCTGACTGGAAAAGTGGCTATTATGCCCCTCTTTTATATATATATATATATATATATATATATATATATATATATATATATATATATATATATATATACTGTATATATAACTGGATCCTAATCATCGCATTACATTACGTGATACGAAGAAAAATTATGGATACGTGTGATATATATCAAACTCTTGAATCTGTATTAAGATCTTATAAAAACGTCGTTTATAACTGGTAAGATAATTTATGTTCAATAATTACATTAATAAAGTGTATTAACCTGTTATGGAGGCTGTTGTACGAGGTTCAAGTGCCTTCAACGTTGCAATAAAATTATGTTGCGTAACTTGTTAGCCAAGAATTATTTCACCTTTTACTCTGTGGAAATTGTAACTACATAAGATCGACATTTCTTCCCATAACGTAACGAAATCGGCTATGGATATTGCGCCCTGGAGTAGCGAAAACGTATCCATTTACATTTATACATCGAGTTAGAGGCATCATATTTCTTCTGTGTATCCATTTCCACTTATACATAGAGTTGGAGGCTTGATGTATCTTCTGGCAATTCCAGAGTTTAATTGCTTCTGTTCCTGGCCGCTTCTCTATTATTTAATTATCTTGTCAGGTGAACCGTGGCCTAGCTGGTGGGAGAGGGGGTAGGGAGGGGAGGAAAAGGGAGGGGAGGGGGAAGGGAGGGGAGGGGAGGGGAGGGGAAGGGAGGGAGGGGAGGGAACGGGAGGGTAGTAATAATGAGAGATCAAAAAGTGATAACGGAGAGGTAAAATGTCAGGCTGAAATGGTCGACCCAGCCCAAGAAGGAGCACCGCTGAACCAGTGTTGTTAATGTAGTTACTTTCCTGCTAGATCTAAAGCTATATAGTCATATCTAGCGGTACAGTTCTACACCTAGCGACATAAATCCTAGTGATATATTCTAGACATATCAGCCTATTTTTAGCGATATTCTAGAGATTTCAGACACTTTTTAGCGATATTCAAGAGATTATGGCACCATTCTAGCGATTTTGGGCATTTATTTACTATCTAGCGACTATTGCAAATGGATCTAGCAGGGCTACAGTTATCGAGGTAATATTTGAGAAGAATCCGCAAGGGAATAGATGTGGAAATTTACAGCCCTTTTGCTCTAGCCCGTTTTGAGTTAAAGAGGTTAAGGATCATTGTTTTTGGCCTATCTACAACGAATGGACTATAGGAACTCATCGGTTGTCCAATCTGTATTTACCGCAGGGTCTGTGTGGTGATGGTTTCTGTCTGAAGCTCCGTTTATTATCTGTGGTGGGATTACGATCTACACTCCTCACCATCTCCTTTCTTTTTCAGGGGATATTTTCTGCTGACAGTTTGTTAATTTATCTTACATAAGAGTATGTATTATATGATTTTCCCTGTTCCCCCTTGACGCACCCTCTTTGGGAAGGAGGGTGGGGTTCTGGTTTAAACTTTCGATATTGAGAGGTTTTCCGAATTTTATTATGTTCACTTATGGAAATGTATTAATGTACTAGATGTGTTAGTTATAGAGATTAGTGGTCAATATTTCTGGACTACTGATGGTGAATGGAATATACAGGTCATTACTTCTTAGGTTATTTAATGATTAAGCTATATATGTATTTGGAAAATAGTGTTTAAATGATGAAATATTGACGGCTCAATATGTGTTGGAAATGTTAATAGAATGTAAGTTATGATCACTTTTCTTACTCGTAAGATGAGAATAAATTACTTACAGAACCTTGTGAAAGGAAGAGATTGTAAAACTTCCAACATAATGTTAGTACTGGTGACAGCTATGATGATTGGTGGTTGTCTGTCAACAAGTACTACTTATAGATGTTGGTAATAAGAGCTGTCACCGTATGTTTATCCGGAGTAAAGCCGGTATCACACGAGAGCTTTTATAGTCAACATTCGATGATCAACATTTGTCTGGCAACATTCCTGGGATGTTTTGCACTGGTATCGGAAACTAGACTGATTCTAGTTTAACTTGCAAATAAGAATGTTATATAAAGTCTACCTCATTAACTGCCACAAGAGTGTTGAGGATAAATGTTGAGGGAAAATGTGCTCGTTGATACCGGGTTAAGTACGGTTGTCCAAATAAGTCGTGTCTCCACTGTTATTACGTTTTGCTCGGTATGTGCCACATTAATGTCGAACAGATGTTGAATATGGTGTATACAGATAGGAACATGTTTGTGTATCTCACTCGAAACGATGAATTAATACTTACGTAGTACTGATACCAATTACTGGTCGAAATATACTTGGTACCGCGACTTCATTTATTGGAGGTGGAGAATTAACCCATTTAGGACGAACATTTATTATTGGTTAAGGGGAGATGGGTCGTTTTTCTGGTCCCCCATCTTCGTCATATTTAGCCCCATTAGTTTTCAGACGTTCTGCCCATTAGTTTGGCGATTTTAAGACATTTCGCCCCATTTATTTGTCAATATTAAGACTTTTCGTATCATTTAGGTGTCAATTTTTTCCTGGCGAGCAATAACGAGCCTATAATTTAAGAGCAAGGCCAGGACATTTTTCATTCAAAAAATTTACAATTTTATCTTGAAGGAGGGTCTTGGGTGAGGGAGGAGGGGGGGGGGGGGCGGGGGCGGGGGTTTAGCTTGATGGAGGTTTAGGGAGGAAACTAAAAGCATAGTAAAAATCTAAGTATATGAGCAAATAAATACGCCAATCTCCCTCTTAAATGCTTAAATTAAGATGATATTTGAATAGGAATGTTATTAAGTTTAAAGAATCCCAACCCGTCCTAGTATAAAACATATTAGCTACTCATTCTTTTAGGTTACATCATTTGTTTGTATTTATTTTGTTACCAATGTTCCTTGCATTATATTTGTATTCCTATCTATAATATCTGTATCTTTCCAAATTTATCTCTTTATATCTGTATTTTTATCTTTCATACATGTATCTTTCTACTCTATATCTTTAGCTCTGTTTATCTTTTCCTCTCATCCACCTTCACTTCCATAAACCCTGTTGGTTATCCTTCCACGGTCCGTTGGGTCCACATGACTGATTCACTTTATTGTTATCATCGTAAATCACACTCATCACTGCACTACATTGATGACCATTCATTAATATATTTATGTACTTATTTACTTCTGGCTATTATTAAACGAGCTTACACCGCTTAGGAAAGACCTCTTGCAATCAACAGAATAAAGTCAATCTCAATTAACCTTGTGACTCACGCAGATCCCTCCTTTACTTAATAAAATCGTCTAGTAATAACCAGAATAAACTGCCAAAATGCGTCATAGTTCTCATGGGGTTATAAACATGATTATAGTGGAAAGAGAACTACAGTATTGTCTGTACAATTTAACCAATATTCAGTATTGAAGTAGGCTCTGAAATATTATTGTCAGTGAAAATTACTAATTCTACTGGATTACCATTGTTTGTTCTAGATTATAACGTATATATATATATCAATGTTGTTATTTTAATGACGTATTTTAACAAACAAATTAATTTCAAAGTACAAATAGTTTTTAATTAATAAGAATGCTACTATACTCATTGGAAGTGATGGACCATAAGATTGCCCGTCTCTTTGAGCATCGGTCCTTCCCTTGCCCTCTCCGCCAAGCCGGGCAGGTCAGATCAGCACTCAAAGGCTGTTCCTGACTCAAGTACATAACCGGGATATTTATCACGTCTCCTTCGTCAACGTTTATCTCTGGGGTGGACATTCCTGAACGTTGTTTACGGTCGGTGTGACTGTCATGTTGTCAGCTCCATCTTGACTGGTGCAAGCTGGGGTCCGTGGCTGCTCCTACAGTATTGTCACATACACGCACACACACACACACACATACACGCACTAACTCACACACACACACACACACATATATACACATGCACACACACACACACACACACACACACACACACACACACACACACACACACACACACACACACACACACACACACATTTTTAAAGCGAAGTTAGATAATTGTAACTCAGGAAGCGGGACAATACGAGCCTAAAAAGCTCAACTCCTATATACTATAATTAAGTAAATACAATTAGGTAAATACACACACACACACACACACACACACACACACACACACACACACACACACACACACACACACACACACAAACACATACACACGCACGCGCGCACGCACGCAAGTTTGTTTTTATTCGTCTGAGGTGGGAGAGTTTGTAAATATGAACACATTGGTCACATTCCCCCTAGCTTAGCAGAACCTGACAAAACGTTCATAATCTTCAGTATTATGTGATATATGTATAAATGTAGCAAAACAATTTACAAAAATGATTATTAGAACAATATCATGGGTTTTTAGGGAGTCAATTAGATTAAAGGAGTGTTCTTATGTATAAGCTGTCATAACCTGGTTTCATTGAGGGTGGTCACCTGTTTTTTTTTTCTCTTTCTCTCCCTCTCCCTTTGGCTTGTATCCATTCGGCCCCATTCAGCCTACTGTATTAAGACGTTTACCCCCATCCAGGTGTCAATATTTTCCTAGCGAGCCAGCATATATATATTTTTGTTTTGACAAAAAGCTAAATTTGTAAGTTTTTCGATAGAAAAATGCCTCCGGTGAAGCCGAATTTCTCCATACAATGTTGGCTCGCTATCGCTCGCCAGGAAGAAATCGACACCTGGATGGGGATAAACGTCTTAAAACAGTTGGCTGAACGGGGCCGAATGGATACAAGCCAGGGAAAGAGAGAAAAGGAGAGAAAGATAAAACAAAAGCGAGGTGGGCTCCCTTAATAACGTTTACTCCCGTTGTGTTTACTAAACCTCTTGCAGTCTACAACGTGCTGTGCTTATAAAGTCAACTATACACATTAACAATTCACACATTTATAAATTTGTAACTTTTCCTTTTACCATGAAAGTTTAGTTTACATGTCCATTTGGTAATACCTACAATAATATTGTAATACACATAATTGAATTGCAGTAATTTTACTTGTACTTAGCTTTCGTTAACATAACATAAACTAAACTTAAATGTATAACAAGAATATGAAACTTGATAGGGTGTCATATAGCTTTGCAATACGTGATACTGCTTTCAGAGATTCCCCTATGAACGCAATATTATGGAATTCAGGATTACTTATCACTTCAATTTTGCGATAACAAATCAAGTTCTCTTAGTTTTAAGATAAATTAGGACAGAGGGCTTTTAATGCACTACCGGTACTCTATTATTCACAATATGGACAAGTGATGCTGACCTGATCATTATATATTTGTAGTAACAGATGTCAACACACTGTCTACTTCATCTTTATGAACACTCAGGTTATGTTGTTATGAGTTAATCATATTAATTTAAATAATTTGTAATACAAACACTCAATATTTGTTAACGCTTACATTTTTTCACTGACCGCTGCACACCTAATTTGTTTTTGCTTTGGCTAGCATAAAGGTGTCTCACTTGAAATATTACAGCTAAATGTCATGCAATAAATTAAAGCAACAACGCTCACCTTCGAAGGCAACCTCCATTACATATGTAATACGCTGGTGTTATCACTAATTATAATATTATTCGGGCTAACATTACAAATTATATTTTTAAGTCTAGTATTTGAGAAGGACTTCTCAGGATAAAAGGGATGAACAGTATCTAAATACACACTATATAGCTGACTACGTTGTAAGCTGAATACAATAAGCTAATAGTAGCCAGTGTTAGTGAAAAACAAAATCATTATCGTATTGAAGGTGAAAATAACAAAAAGATCGCTACATGTTGTCATGGTATCCGGTTATACCCCGCAGAGCTCTGACCTTTATAGCTAATGGATAAAAACGACCACTGTTGGAAGTCATATCCTGGGTGGCTGACCTCTCATGTTATACATTCTCCTTTCTTTTTTTCATTCAAGTCATAATTTCAAGTGATAACCTTCAAGTCATATCTTTCAAGTCATATCCTTCATGTCATATTCTTTAAGTCATATTCTTTAAGTATATCCTGGGCCGCCACTGGGTAGCTGACCTCTGATTATACACTGTTTCCTTTCTCTCTACATTCAAATAGTCTCCTTCAAGTCATATCTTTCGTGCCAAATAATACAAGTCATATCTTTCAAGTCATATCTTTCAAGTCATATCCTTCAAGTTATATCCTTCAAGTTGTATCCTTCAAATCATATCCTTCGTGTCAAATAATACAAGTCATATCTTTCAAGTCATATCTTTCAAGTTATATCCTTCAAGTTATATCCTTCAAGTTGTATCCTTCAAATCATATCTTTCAAATCATATCATTCAAGTTATATCCTTCAAGTTATGTCCTTCAAGTCATATCTTTCAAGTCATATACTTCAAGTCATATCCTTAAAGTCATATCCTTCATGTAATGTCCTTCATGTTATACCTTTCAAGATATATCCTTCAAATCACATCCTTTAAGTCATATCTTTTTAGTTATATACTTCAAGTCATATCCTTCAAGTCATACTCTTCAAGTAATTTCCTTCGTCATATCTTTCCAGTCATGTCCTTCAAGTCATACCCTTCAAATCGTATCCTTCAAGCCATATCCTTCGACTCATAATCCTTCAAGTCATATCCTGGGCCTGCACTGGGTGGCTGGCCTCTGGTTATATACATTCCCCTTCCTCTCTACAGTCTAGTATGATAACCTCTGTTTGTGACACTGATAACATTTCACAACAATGCCTCGTTTGATGTGGTATAATAAACTGTGAACAAGATTCCTTTGTCTTTCGGTCTCAGGATAGGCAGGGTAATTTCCAAAATATTACTGAATTTCAACGGTTATATACTATTAAATTCGTCGATATTACCAGTTATGTACCCCTCCTCCGCCTTCTGCCTGCCGAGACTCAGGGTAACATAATGGTCACGGGACAACGCAACTATAGTTCATTCACTGTATGTAGGCGAGGCATTATGACCTCTATCATCTGTAACTCAAAAAGGGCTAGATAAAATTGGCTGTACATTTCCACATATATTCCTTGACTGAATCTTTGCAAATGGTAGAAATATTAGCTCGATTACTCAAGTCGTTTTTTAGTTACAGAGGTTAGAGGTTATTATTTCTCGCCTACTTACAGCGAATAGACTATAGTAGACTATTTAATTTCATCTGACGGTAAATTGAGTCCCTTATCAACTGATTTCTCGATAACTAACGGGAAAATACAAAACTACTATCTCTCTGCTCCATATTACTGACAAGTTTTCATAATTAACTACAAATTGCGCTACAAAACATGCATAGTAGCGGAGTAATCAAGATGAAGAGATAGCAATTTACCATCAGATGATATGAAAATGAGTATAGTAGGCTATTTCAACCAGTAGCTCTCAACCAGTACCTATTCAACCAATATTGTTAGGTTAGGTTAGGTTTGGTTTGGGATAGGTTTAGTTGGTCCTGATTTATTTGGCACTGTTTGAGATCAGATGAAAATATAGATCAACATTAAAGCATCCCCTTTAATCACAGGCTCCCCCTTGGTATAAGCAAGTTAGTTGGATCTGTTTGAGGGTTTTGACAGGGACAATTAAGGTACAGGCGGGGAAACGGAAGATATAGTGGTAGGGGCAACAGTGGTAGGGCTTAGGTTGATAAATAATATACTCAGAAAAGTTGACGTGCCGAATATAATATATACATCATAAGAGGAGGATGTTTGTGTTTGTAGCTCCCCTTGGTTAAACCTTCGTCCCATACCCCCTACTCACTCACATACACAGTCACACACAAACGCACAACACACACTCACTGTCACACACATACACTGTCACACACGTATACACCCACACACACATTATCTCTCTCTCTCTCTCTCTCTCTCTCTCTCTCTCTCTCTCTCTCTCTCTCTCTCTCTCTCTCTCACACACACACACACACAAACATACACACACACACACACACACACACAAACACACACACACCTGACCTGACTGCCAGCCACCTGACCTTTCCCGGACACTGCAGCATGTGGGCCAGGGGGAAGGGAAGGGATGGGGGAGGGGGGGGGGGTCCGTAATTGTTCATATTATTTTATCTATCTATCTATCTATCTACTGCCTGACGCCGTGATCCCCGAAGGGGTGGCCACGAACGAACCGCCCCCATGCACCTCTGTCCCCAGTCAGACAACGCCCCTCCCCCCAACCAGCACCGCCTTCGTTCATATACTTCCTCACTCCATCCATCCACCTCTCCTTCAGTCTACCTCTCCCTCTCTGTCCCTCCACCTCGCTCTCGTACACCCTCTTAGTCATTCTCTCGCTTTCCATACGTTCCATATGGCCGAACCATCTCAAGTTGTTCCTTTTCACACTTTCCAGCACATCTACCTCCACACCACACCTCCTTCTTATTTCTTCATTAGTCTGTCTATCCCAGGTCCCTCCATGTAACTCTGCACGCACTTCTTAAGTAATTAATTTCCACTGCTCTCACTCTTGGTCTGAGTCTGTCAACCAACGTCCATGCTTTGCTTCCGTAAGTCAGTGTCGGGATTACCACACTGTCATGCAAGGACTTCTTCACTTCCATACTGACCACCCTATTTCTTGTTACTGCTTTCAGCGTTCCTACAACCCTCTTCCCCTGTTGTACCCTCTCCCGCACTTCTTCATCCATAGTCCCATCTTTACTCAACACACTGCCCAGATACTTAAAAGAGTTGACGAACTCCATAGCCTGACCGTTCAGCTTCACCTCACACTCTGTGACTTCACCCCTTTCGAAAATAAATTATTTAATTTTACTGTATAATAATATTCTTGCAGGGAAGGGGGTGAATGTTATTAAGGGGAGATGGGTTGTTTTTCTGGTCCTCTTCTTCCTTATGTTTAGCTCTATTAGTTTTCAGATTTTAAGAGGTTCGCCCCATTTGTTTGGCGATTTTAAGACCTTTTGCTCCATTGTTTTTTTGTCAATATTTTGACTCTTTGTGTCATTTAGGTGTTGATCTTTTCCTGACGAGGGATAGCGAGCCTGTAATTTAAGAGGAACCGGCCTTTGACTTTTGTTTCTCTAAAAATGTAAAAATATATGAAGGAGAGCTTGATGGAGGTCTAGGGAGGAAGCTATAAAAAGATAGTACCAAGATTCATAAATTAGCAAATATATACGCCCATTTCCCCTTAACATGGCGGCCCGGTTACCAAAGAATACGATTTGTATTTTTTTTTTTTTTTTCATGTGACATAATAACGATATATTAGAACTATAATTCATTACGTTTGATATTGTTTATGAATACTTAAAAACAGTACTCGCGTCATCAACCCTCGTAAGCATTGTTTTACGAACTATTATTGGAATGCTCATTATCAAAGCAGAAAGATTGACACATTGAACATTTTTGAAACAATAGTTTCATATAACATTATTCGGAAACTCCGAAAAACTGCCAATTGCTGAACAATCCTTACATTTTGCATTCGCTCTGGCTCATGTATAAACCATTCTCATAGCTCGCACCAGAAAATATAATATTATTCATTGTTCACCAAACTAACTTTATGTATTCCTTACATAGATTGATATTGAGATAATATATAACATTAAAATTAACCCACCATTACCTTCTCCCAGGAATACATTAAACTTCCACACGTATAGGCTAAATCATATTTTGGCAAAGGTAAACCAGGACGACAACAACCAGATAATACCATGTTTATGCAGAGGGTAGCCCTCAACCACCGACTCTGTGTAATGTGCATCATTTTCTTATCGTCAGAGATGGTAACTATGTGTCGGGTATATAGGTTGTCTGCAGTAGGGTAAGGATAGCCTGATATATATATATATATATATATATATATCGGTATATACAGTACAGTATATATATATAATTTTGTTTACCATATCTTTTTTTCTAAACAAATTTACTTATTTTTGTTTTGTTTTTGTTGTTTTGCTTCATAAACTTCCATCAAGCCTAATAAAATATCCCCCCCCGTCGAGCTACATGTGTATATTTTTCGGTAGTTCCTCCTAAATTACAGGCTTGCTATCGCTCAAAAATCGACACCTAAATGGTACAAAAGGTCTTAAAATTGACAAAGCAATGGTACGAAAGACCATAAAATGGACAAAGCAACGGGGTGAAGAGTCTTAAAATCACCAAACTAATGGGGTGAATGTCCTAAAATCTCAAACTCAAGACAACACTATAATGCCATGTTGTGTGATGTGTATACCGGTACTTTTCTTATCGTCAGAGATGGTAACTATCGGGTAGGTTGTCTGCAGTAGGTTAATGATTTTTTGTTTGTTTTTTTTTTTGTTTTTTCTGCTTCCTAGACTACCATAAAGCTTTAAAATAGTATCCCCCTTTCGAGATAAATGTGTATATTTTTCGGTAGTTCCTATCAAAATTACAGGTTTGCTATCGCTCAAAAATCGACACCTATAGGGTACAAAAGGTCTTAAAATTAACAAAGAAATGGCACGAAAGGCCTTAAAATTGACAAAGGAACTGGGAAAAGAGTCTTAAAATCACAAAAATAATAGGGTGAATGTCTTAAAATATCAAGCTCAAGACGACAACACTCTAATGCCATGTTTATGCAAAAAGTAGCCCTCAACTACCGAAGCTGTATAATGTGCATCATATTCTTATCGTCGGAGATGGTAACTATCATCGTGGACTATAATGTATTAGGTAGCTTGTCTGCAGCGTTTTTTTTTTTTTTTTTTTTGTTTTAATATTCCAACTACTTCCTCTCGGGCATAGGCTGAGAGCCTGTACATTCTAGGCGGGTACTGCTTGGTTTTTGGTCTATATATGTATATAATTATGATATATATTGTTTTAGGTTCCTCGCTAGACCTCCATCAAGCTTAAAAAAACACCCCCTAAACACCCCTTCAAGATAAATGTGTACATTTTTAAATAAAACAAAAAATCCCGGCTAAAGGCCGGTTCCTCTTAAGATTACAGGTTCGCTATCGCTCGCCAGGACAGAATCGACACCTAAACGGCACGAAAGGTCTTGAAATTGACAACGAAATTGGGCGAAAGGTATTAAAATCGCCAAACTAATGGAAGGAACGTCTTAAAATCTCAAAACTAATAGGCTAAACATGAGGGAGAAGGAGACCCATAAAAAGCGAGTAGTACCCCCTTAAATCAGTGGTTCTGAAACTCGCTAAACCACTGGCATCCACCAAACTGACAGCCATGGACATTAGGCTTAGGTAAGAGAGTCTATCTGGTCAAGAATATGTACCGAGTAGAACGATATTGTTTCGCATTTTATATTTTCACTTCCTAGTAGTAATATAGTATATTAAATTTCGCTTTAAAATAAGCTGGCGTTAGTATATGTTTAGCTGGTGTATAGGAAATCCTGTTACATGCAAATTACACAAAATTACATATTAAATTTGATTTTCTCAATACATATACCGACAAATGTGGTTTAAGTATAAGCTGACATATAAATGTATTAAGCTGGTTTATAGAAAATCACATTACATGTACACATATGACTTTCTTAACACTTATATCTACAAAGGGGTTACGATATATAAGACGATATCTACCGTAAACATATATTTCGCAAAACGATAGAAAACGTAATAAAGATGAAAACGGGGTTGAAAAATGTTTGTATATTAAAAAGACTGATGATTGGAGATACATGTATGCGATTAAGACAGTTGGCTAAATAACAGTCAATACCGCAGTTACATATTTTAACAACTCCACACGCACACACATTCGTTTTTAATAAATATATGCCACTATTCCGTCTCAAAAGAAAAATAAATAATAGGTTTGGCATTAGATACTCTCCTTCATCAAACGATTTTATTTTTATTTAAATCATGATCAAGGTAACTCATTAAATAACTTTAATATAGAGGTTCAAACAATATTATTTCGTTGTTCATAATTCGTCCAAATATCCAATGTTTTCATTCCCAATATTCTCCCGCTGGTATAAAGTATACTGCATGTTTATCTATGAATTACATATATCATCACATACAGTATAATTATATATTACGATGCTTTGAAAATAACCTTGCCATATTATTTGTCCTTGTACTGGTACGCCGGACGCTGGAAACGTTGAGCATTTACAGTAATTAAACATCATTAACGATTATTTCTGGTTTTTCAACGATGTACTAACATATGATTATGGTCTTTCACTGATACAACTAAGTAAGGTAAAGAAATAACAAATGTTGAAGACAAACCATGAAGCCTCTGAGAAGAGCGCATCTTTGTCAATAAAAGAACTGTGATTGGTAAGCGATGTTCACTAATACCCACGCACGCAAAGCACTAATAACCGTTCATCAGCTAACTACCGAACGATAAGAGATGGTCGTATACTATCAGATTTATTATGCATTAGGCTCCCCCCATTATCTGTGGCCTGTGATGGAAACCGCAGTAGTAGATTGGCCAACACACCCCCCTCTTGTCGGGACCACTCGCCCGTATCTGTTTGTGCCTCGACAACTTAAGAAGGCCAGGGGTCGTCAATCTTCATAATTATAATTTATCGGACCTATTGTTTCTGCGGAGAGAAGTACACAGTGATATATATGTAATAGTAAACTTCCTGCCTGGCGTTGAATTACCGTCCGTCCGTCTGTTGGGTATTAAACTACGATGATACTGGGGACGGAGGTGGGGTGATTAGTTTAAGAGCTTCTTGCGACATAAAACTACAATATGCTTCATACAATGTCCAACTACAATGACGTATACTTCCTGTGCGACATCATGCTAGATTGGACACGTTTTTTGCGATGTCCTACTAAAATGACGTACTTCGTGTTGCTGCTACTGATAATGTTGTGAACTTCGTGTGACACACGACTACAGTTATTCCTGGTGGTCGCAAAGCGACTGACTTCTTTTCTCGTCGGCATAGGAATGGGAAGCGTGCCTGTAGAATAGAACAAACCCTGGCCTGCAGAATAGTGGTTGACTTGTAGTACTCTCACGATTTAAGTTGGGGTAGCATCGGCTGCGGAGGAGTTCAGCGGAAAGGGGATGTCCTCGAATAAGGGTAGTGGAAGCTTCATGTACTATTCTTGATCTGGGTAGCTTATGATGGCCTCGGTGGTTTGTGCGAGAATCCCTGAACTGTGATTGGTTATGCTGGTGATACGTATCGCCTGTGTGGATGATGAGTGCTGCTCTCTGTCTTCGTGCTGTCCCTAATCGATATTGTCCTGAGGTTCTTGATGACGATCATTGTAATAACTTTAGCTTAGACGCATACAAATACTAATCAAGTAGAGTTAAAAGATAGCTCCTGGTGTCTTCTTTAGCGGATACAAAAGTCTTTGTTTTAATATTGGTTACGTATACAGTATAACTTAGTTTTCTCAGTGTTGGGTAGCTGGCATGATTTAATTATTAAGGTTTTTCCACTGGTATCTTTACCTAAAAACTGAACCCATCAAACTCCTACAGTTCACTTGTAAAGTACTTCAATGACATAGCGAAAACGGCTATTATGAAACAGACACACTGCAGTTATTTATGTCCCTTTATTTGAAGACCAATAAACACTTTTTGTTTTACAATAGAAGTACATGTTTGTATACAGTATACTGTACATAAGGAATAATCGAAAAAAGTTGAAATACAAAAGGATTATATTTAATAATTACACACTTTCAACTATGTCTTCATATCATTCCAGCTACCAACATACTATTTTTGTTCAGCTTAACGTAAACTTCTTGTAATGAATATGTTGACGTTTTCTGATTGCTGCTATAGTATTAGTATATCTGGCTTTGCTACCTACTCCCACTCCTCTTTGATAATAGGGACGAACAACAACAACAACAACAACAACAAGGTGACTAGTTGGTGGTGTAACTACCTTGTCTACCTCCCCTGTGGTGGTCGACCTCGGGCACCACACATTAACCCGGTGTGGTTGAATGAACTGAGCCGCACCATTCATAGAGTGGCCCCCCTGTCACCTTGCACCACCACCAACCTGACCTTTTACTCCCGCTCACACCAGACATGACGCAACTGACCCTTGGCACTCTCATACCCGTTTAGACTACCCCCTAACCCCCGTCAATCTCTCTATTGCTCTCTGAATTTTGAATAAAGAAAACAAAAACATCTATAATGTGTAGGCTAATTTGTTTCTTGTATTCTGAAGGGTGTTGCAGGGAAACTTCGAAGGATGCTCTCTATTACGGCACTGTCCTCAAATGTATTAGTTGTCATAGTAATAGTATTTTATTTATTTGAACACATTCACTAATTCCTAAGCCTGTTCTACATAATTACTGAACACACATCACGAACATTCAATGGGAAACTATTCTTTTTACTGGTAAATGTTACATTTATTATTAATAAGAAACTAAAGTAATAGGGTCTTTTACTTGTAAGCAGAACAGACTGATGCGTTTATCAACACAAATTAGCAAGTTTTAGCCAGGAAATAGGTACATAGGAATATTAACCTGTTCTGTACCGGTGACGTCTTTTTAATTTCATCTAGCTATATTTAGACGATTATAGGCAGTTTTAGAAGGATCTGTGGCAGTAAAAAGGATTAAGTGATATGGTTCGAAGCCTGATTCTTATGAAAATTAATAAAATCGTATAATATTAGCCAGAATATAGTAAACAGACGTATACGCAGGTACATAAGGGGTTAATTAATAACCTCCACTCTTACAACAATAGCAGCGCAGTTGTTTGTGTCTGGTGCTTGCCCCACCCACACGGCCACTATAAATCACTGTGACCAACTAACTGATCAGTGAACACTCCTGCATACCGCCAACCCTTATGCAGTGACGCCTTCCGGGAGTTTGTGCAGTCTCGGTAGAAAAATGAAAATCGTTGCCCACCTTCAAAACTTCCATTTATCTTTCCCCGTTGATATAAGACATAGGAATAATCCACAACCTATCTGGAGATAACATATATATTCGTGTGTGTTAAGGCTCTCTTTGCTGTGTAATATAACGATAACAAAAGCTGAAACTATGTAAGTAAAATGCAACTTTTGAGCATGACTGTCTTGGACATCCAAGGAGTGGCTGAAGGTGCAGAGGTGAGGCATGGCACAGGGAGCTGAGGAAGTGCGGATGTGGAACACTGCATATAGAGGTCAGGGAGGGAGGAGATGGAGCACAGGGAAGCATGGTAGGGGTGAAAAACAAACTCCGAGATGATAAGAAATTAACCCCTTCCGTACCGTGACGTCCTTTTTATCAGGTTAAGTCCTTTTTATCATAATCTAGCAACTATAAAGCGATTTTATTTAGGTTTGGAAGGACGTTTACCAATTAAAAGACTACTGACTATCAATTTATAATTTTAGCTACCATTTATTCTTCCTACGCTTCATAACATCCTCTGAATATAGCTATAATGAAATATAACACGTCGCCGGTACTCAAAGGGTTAAGTTTATTAAGAGAGGAGCACATTCTTGACAAACACGTACTCCTTCTCATAATGGGGTGGTGCGCAATATAATATAACTGAATATTACATCCGGTAAGAACAACTTTGGTGTGTGAACTCGAATATATGTTACTGTTGTTATTGATGGGTATGAGCAACAGTGTCTTCCTGTCTATACTGAAATGTAGCCTAACTGGTTATTCGTGGGATCAAATACCCTGTTTCGATGGGTCGTTTTTCAAGACCCCTTTCTCCCTCATGTTTAGCACCATTCGTGTTCAGTTTTTAAGATGTTTGTCCCATTAGTTTGTCGATTTTAAGACCTTTCGCCCAATTTCTTTGTAAATATTAAGACCTTTCGTGTTACTTAGGCGTCGCTTTTTTTCCTGGCGAACGATAGTGAGCCTGTAATTTTGGAAGAATCTAGAAGGCGAATCTAATGGATGTTTTGTTATGTTTGATTGAGGTCTAAGGAGGAAACTATAGAATAATTTTACAAAGGACCATAAATGAGTAAATAAATACGCCCATCTCCCCTAAGTACCAGACCCCCGCAAGCAACAAAGTTGGATGTTGTACACATCCAACTCACAAGCAACAAAGCAGGGTGTTGTACACATCCAACTCACAAGCAACAAAGCAGGGTGTTGTACACATCCAACTCACAAGCACAGTCTGACTTAAGGGGAGATTTCCACTTGAGGAATTTTTTTCTGGACCCGTTTCTCCCTCATGTTTAGCCCCCATTGCTTTTGAGATTTTAAGACGTTCGTCCTATAGTAGTTTTGACATTTTAAGACATTTTGCCCCATTTCTGTCAATTTTAAGACCTTTCGTGCCATTACTGTGTCGATTTTTTCCTGGCGAGCGATAGCGAGCCTGTAATTTAAGAGCAAGCGGCCTCCGGCCGGGATATTTTTCTACCGAAAAATGTACAAATTTATCTTGAAAGGGGGCCTACGGGGTGTAATTTTAAGCTTGATGAAAACTTAGGGAACAAACTAAATACCTTCCCTTAGCAGCTCAGTTACCGCGGAACAATTACCTGTCTTTCCACTTTCACTATCGCTGGTTTGTTTTGATAGATTCTATCAGTTGTGCACTTTTGTTAATTGTTAAATTCAAATATAAATGTCCAACAAATTCAGCTCTGCCATATACCGCAAAAATTATACATTGCAAATAATAATAAGACGACTATATTTCACTATAACTGAAAACAAATTGAAAAGTTTGAAATGCATGTATGATACGGTTGACCACATGAACTTGTATCGAGTTAGTGATTTTATATATGGTAGAAAACAGTCTGATTGACCTAGAAGAAGAATTTAAAATAAAATATCATATTATCTATTTTGTTTAACTATGTAAAATATAATACACTTCTACTTCAATTGTCCTTATTTGTTCTTCCATACATAAAATCAAGGAGTGTATGCAAATTCATTTGTGCAACTGTACCACACCTCATCGTCTCTCACATTCTCTCTTACGGTAGTTAACATTAAGAGAAAATGGTCTACTTGGGGATAACTGTTATTTTTATATTAAAATGAGGTGCTTCGAAACAAACTGAACTATCCTCCGAAACACCAACTTCACATAAAGAATTCATAAGATTCAATACAGCCCAAGATAGCTTCGAAAGTAGAACACAACATTAATGCGTCTCTATTCGTTTCCTCAGTAAGGTCATTAAATTAATAGCATGCGACAACTCATAATTATACAATATAGCACCGTAGAGCAAGACAGTGAATAACCACATCGTCTTTTATTGAATTATGGTTGTAAGTTTGATTATGACTATAAACACATCCAAAGTTATAGTCATGGAGAGGTATTTACTAAACTATTAAGTTTCTTGTCCATGGGCAAATATTGTTATATTTCTCTTCACAACCATTACCATTCTAAATTGCACAAAATGGCAACACTACAGCAGCTAATATATGGGTGCATAAAAAGCCCCTCTGCCTCCTTAGCAACACAAGAGGCTGGAGTTGCTGAAAAGGGGCTCCAGTCCTGACGCTATTCTTGACTTACAGTGTGCTGGCTTAATAATCCACTAGGGTTGATAGCCTCTGAAGTCCTATTTTAATTAACTAACTTAGCAACATACAAGGGACGGGAGTTCTCGAAAACAGGATCCATCCTGATGCTATTCTTGACTTACAGTGTGCTTGGTCAATAATTCAGAAAAGTTGTTACCCTCTGAAGTCCGATATTGACTAACTCTTTAGCAACTTATAAGAAAACATGCATCCTTAACAACATCGGCTCTTTGACATTTAGCATAGCGAATGTTCAAGGTATTTGAAGTATGCTGTATAAATGGTTATATTCAGTAGAACAAAGAATTAGTAGGCTAACCATGTTCTAATTTTTACTAGACAATATTACTCTTCTATCCAATAATTATGCTGCTAGCACTTTGTATATATTCCAATGAAATATAATGTGTATGCCTTACTGTATATATTCAATTTACTGATGTATCTCATCGCCATTCATTGACCTGGTATTTTTTAAGTAGATGATGGAAATTGACAGTAACGCCATCTGTGAGCGTTATATGGCACAATGAAGTGTTAATCCACTTGAGGTTCCAGTTAATAGTTTTAGTAGGATCAGCCATTTAGTAACCATCTCTGGTGTGTGTTGTGCTACACAATACGGTATTGGGTTTCTCAATGATGAACGTGGAAGAAACAAAGTAGCAATAATAATCTGATTTAATCCATAAATTAATGCACTACATGTTCAATAACAAAATGCACATTGTTATTATGTGTATATATTATATTATGTCTCTTATTGTCTCTTCACTGCGATAACTGTGAAAATCTATTAGCGACATTAGTGTGTACCACTACATATGGCATCAAGTGTGTTCGAATTTGTAGATGGAATGCTGCGTTGATCATGACGAGCTTCCTTCTGAAAGTGCCCAATCCCCCAACCAAGGAGAGTATACAGTAGAAGGAGAGGCGACTCTCTGCTTTTGGTTGTAGGCCCCTGATACTTACCCCATCTAACGTCAAGCACCCATCAATAGAGAACGGTTAATTTCGAACAGTAACTATACAGTTTATACCCCTCAATAGAGAATGTACCGTTCTTTAGAAAACTGTTATATTCGAGTTATAACTATATAGTTTCTAATATATATAGGCTACCTCTTGCAGTACTCAATATCTCATAATTTTTCACATTCCATAATAGCTCTTATAGGATATGTCTAAATAGTAGGCTACTGTTGTCAGTCATGATGTTTTAATTCTGTCATTATCATTATTGTCCTACCTTATAATCCATATGCCACTACAACTAAATATATTGTGCTACATTCCATGTATACAATCTAGTATATGTGCAGCAACTTCACCGTTTTCTGTATAGAATACTTTATCTAATATAATGCATTTGCTATATGTGTATAGGTTACTCAACGTCTATATCTTGTATTGGTTTTGTTCCTTACATTTAAATTTGTATCAGTATCTGTATGGATTTCGTCCATACTGTATATGTTCCCCATTGTGTTCGTACGTTTACTGAAAAGTAAATAATCAAACACACACACACTGTGAATCATACAGGTCCTCATATTACTTGCACTGCTTAATTGGTGAGGTGTAAATAAAGACATACCGATACGCAATTATCTCTCAGACTCTCACGAAGGAATATGCGAGACAACCACATCAATCATCCCAGTGACCGTCTCTCGAGTAATATATGTGTTTGCAGCTCTACCCATACACGTCATACACTAATAAATACACATACCTTCAGCAACAACATTACCAAAAGTGTGGAACACATCTTTTGTCTCATGTTGTACGTGTTTATAAATATATTTTCTCTCGATGTTACGTGTTTACTATTCAGGTCGACCATTGCAGCACAATACAATGCTAGGGGAATTTATCTACTACCGTTTATTGTTTTTCTGTGTATTCATGAATAATATTCTATAAGCAAGTAATTCCAACCTCACACTCCACAAAAACTAAGAACATAAAATTGAGGGTATGTCTTACATTAAAGATAACCGATCATATGAATGGCATATAATACAACGTGATTAGATTTAGTTATTTATTTATATTATTTAAAACATCTGTAAATTGTGGAGCATCAGACGTCAGACGACCAACCCAGCTATACTAGTCATCTTAAAAGTGGCTGCTTCACACAACACGGGACTGTACAGCTGATCAGGTGTTTTCGTCTTCAGATTGATGTCAAGGTTCTTGAGCCATAACAAACATCTGTAATGACACAAATGCCAGCATTTATGAGTCAGCTATTTACCAAGATAATGTCTCTGGAATCTTGATTCAGTCAGCCATGATTATACTGTATATAGGCCTACTGGTATGTGAGTATACTATATACTGTATACTTGTAGATACACCCTACTTATGACTAAGCACTTCACCTTACCTTTGTGAAAGAAGTGACATATGAAATGCTTTTGCTTGAATTTTCCAAAAACAACACAGCTGTGACCGTGTTGTTTTGGTGCCGTGTTTGTATCTGCCGCCATGCCATCTGGCAGCTCCCAGTGACATTTGTAAGTGTGCAGACGATGTACCACCGATGGCAGAGCCATCTTCAGGGGTGCTTGGTCAAGACTAGGGATCAATTGGGAGCTCCTTTAAGAGCTCTATCCTTATTAGATTATGCTTGCCCCCAACCTTTCCCCGAGCATTTGTTATTGTTTCTCGTGTGGGAGTGGTCGGGAGTGCAGTGTGCTCTTGTTAATTTAATACTTACCGATGTTTCAATTATCTTAAGTGTAAACATTAGCGTGAAATTGTTGAGCTGCTCATATAAGTTAGTAGTGCACAGTCCAATTATCGTATTTGTAAGCTATAAGTTAAATTATGAGGAGCTCTCCCAGTGATACTTGTGTATGTGTGTGACGAAGTGATGCCAATAAACACAATAGCACTTAATGGATTTGTAGGCATCTATGTTAAGAAGTGGCAGACATCAGTGGCATATTACTGGACACTTACGATTGAATGTGTGAAGGATAAACAGCGTAACAAGCAGGGAGGGCCAAACGAGCGCAATAAACTACCCTGCAACTTCAGCCGTTACGGTGCCGGCGAAGCTAGTTTATTTTAATTTCTGCTGTGTATGGACAATTTTATGCAGCTTAGGAACGATATCTTGTAGTTACAAGGAGTAATTGATATAGTCTGCAGTAATATAATTGCAAGACGTCCTTTCTAAACTGAATACAATCATCAAATAGTTGGCAGAATATAATGAAAATGGCGTCACCGGTGTTGAATGTGCTAGACAACCTCGCACGCAACCAGAATTTTGACGCAGGCCATATCCAAGGACAGCCATGCAACCTGACGGTGAGTAGTAACAGACAGTAACATTCTAGCAATGGCTCCAAATCAAATTTAGCATTAATACATTTGAATTCCCTAGTTTTCCTTTATATTTAAAGTGTGTTTTTCCTTCTATAAAGCATTGGTGCAAATTATTATTGTTCTTCAGTAGTCTAACCTAACAACCAAACCTACCCTAACGTAGTACAACAATTTTAAAACGACAATACCTCGGTTTATACTATCATAAATAATTTAATAAGGAAATCAATCATGGTTATACCAACATCGAGTTGTGGCTACCGCAAGCCGTATACCTACTTATTTTTTATTTTATTTTTTCGTTTGAAATGTATTACGAATTATGTCAATTTAAAGATGATGTATTTAAATTGCAAAAAAATCGTTTCGATTGTTTTTATCTAGTTTAGAGTTGTGTAAGGGTGTTTTGATGTGTGAAAATAGGCGTAAATGCATATTTACCCATTAAACAACAATCTAAAAACACATCCCTTCACTCGCGAAAAATAATTATTTGGCCATAACCGTTTGCCGTTGGATACAAAATATGTAGAGGGGGGGGGGGGGGGCAAGCCCCCCCTCACCCCACCCCCAAGATTTATTGAAATCGTCATATATTTAAACAGTAGGGGGCAAAAACCAAATTTTCCCCAACGCTGCTGCTTCTTCTTCTTCTTCGCGGCGGATGTAAAACAAAGCCACCCACCTCTTGCGAGGTAGGCGATATAGGGGATATTTTTTTTTTTTCAGGATCAGTAATAAATTTTTACGCGCATTTAGACACATATAGGAATGAAATACATGGTATAAGGAACCTGTAGGCCACGATAAAATCGATGTATGAATTTAATTACATCATCTTTATATTGTCCACGAATTATTGTGCTCCATAATGCATTATAACGGGAAACT